>CM069235.1:12745481-12997366 GCA_035582765.1 Acer negundo
CTCAAATTTGTATAGATATTAATGTTACTAAACCTCTTAAGAGCTCATTAGAAGTTGAGGATAGAATTATTAAAGTGGAGTATGAGAGTTTGGGCCTTATTTGTTTCAATTGTGGCAGAATAGGACAAAGTAGAGAGGTATGCATGGATGGCAGAACAGAACATAATGAAGAAGTCAGTCTCATAAAGAAGGAAAAAAAGACACTTATGCGGTTAGCGAACCTTTTAGACCATGGATGTAGGTTTCGTATGAGAGGAACAATAGAATGTACATGGGCCTCTAACTATAATGCTAGTAAGAATGGAAGTTTGGGGGTGTTGGGAAAAATGGAAATAGCTATAGAAATGTTACTTGTATTCCCGTTACAGGAATTGAAAAGCATGGAAAACCTGGCAGTGGAACAAGCTCTAGTAATAGGTCTCCTAACTATGGAGATGGCAAGAATATGCAAGCCTTGGGTGGTATGAAAGATAATGGTAAAGTTAGGGAAAAGACTGCTGAAAAAGGATCTCAGTTAATTAGGGGTAGCAAATTGGGTTCCAAGAAAGCCGAGGGATAAAGGTTTGCTATCCTTACTGAGTTTGTTGAGGAGGAACCTATAGTAGCAAAAAACTTGGCTCCTTCTAATAAAATCCCCTCTAAAATCTCTAATCAAATAACTCTTAATGATAAGCAAATCATCCCCACTACTATCAAATATTTGATAGATCCTGAGAGTTATAAGGGTAATTTTACTAAGCCCTTACAAGAAAATATCAGTGAGGTTTGAAGAAGAATTGTAAGGCAACGAGGAAGCTTATTCCCAGTAAAACTGGCACTCACTCTATTGGCATTGAAGAGGAATTAGATGACTCTAAAGTGCCTAAGTCTTTGCATAGAGACTTGATGACTATAGGGATGGTGGATTCTCAGCCTTTATCTACATAAACAGACCATAGCAACGTTGTTGGTGTTAACTCTGGTTCTGTGATTAGTCAAGTTGATATTGCTAATGTTTCTAATTTTGAAAAGGTTGTCTCTAAGGTTAAAGAGGCAATGAAATTTTTTATTGGAATAGGGTCTTTCCCTATGTTTCCTCCCCTCTTTTTTCCTTGTTTATGATTTGTACGTGGAATGTTAGAGGGGCATGTAAGAAAGGCTTCTCTAAAGTTCTTTCTAATCTTAGAAATTTTTGTCACTATGAGGTGATTGTTATTTGGAACCAAGAATCAGTGGTACTAAGTCTTCCAAGATTGTTGATAAGTTGGGGTTTTCTAACCATTTTATTGTTGAGGTGTCTAGCTTTTCTATTGGTATTCGGCTTTTGTGGAATGATATATGAAAAAAAAAATATCTTTAAAACACACTCACAAAAATAAGTCTTGCGCTTTTATGTATTTCTGAGACTTGTTTTTGTGTTTCTGAGACTTGTTTTCTAATATCTAAGACTTTTTAGGTAGTTTCTGATACTTATTAAGTATATTTGTAATTTCCAAGACTTAATGGCTAAAAATGAAATTTTCCAACATCAAAAAAATTTGGTCATCTTCTTCATCGAGACCTTCATTGGAGGTCGAACTGACCTCCAATGGAGGTCTTTCATCTCTATTAATAGTCCTCCATCAATGGAGGTTTTGAAAAAAAAAAAAAACCTTAAAATGGCACAAATATATTAAAAAAAAAAGGGAGATGAGGGTATTTTAGTCCACTTGTATCATTTAAACTTAACTTATAAAGCTAATGATAGTTTAATGTGCTATTTCCCACCATTTTCACTATATATATATATATATATGTCTTTCTCTTCTTAGGACAAATTGATTTTATTTATATCAGTTTCACAACTATCAACCATTAGATTCACATATTTCAACTTAGTTAAAGTCTTCTTAAACTTAATCAATGACTCATAAGTTGCATTTTAATATTAAAAGTTCAGTTCGGTCTCGAAGAGCGAAAAACTATTTATATATATATATAGTTTTTTTTTTTTTTTTTTTTTTGGTTATAAGGGAGGGCACAAACCCAAAACAGAAACGAAATCTAAGACAGGGTAACAAGACTAACTTCCAGAATTCCTCTAGAAACCAGCGGAGGATCATCAAGAACACGCATACCAACTTCTATGCCATCGCCCAGACGAGCAAGGCTATTAGCCAACCTATTGCCTTCTCTAAAAATGTGAGCAATGTCATAGAGCCACTCATCAGCAATCATCATTTTGCAGTTTTGGATAAGGCTAAACAAGGGATTATTAGAGTTTGTATCAAGACAGAGATATTGGATTATATTGAGGGAGTCAGTTTTTGCAACAACTTTTCTATGCCCAGAATTCCATGCCATTTTAAGGCCTTCAAACAACCTATAATTCAGCTTCAATCACACTACCACACCCATTGTTCATCACAAAGCCTTTCATCCATTGACTCGTACTATTTCTCATAACACTGCCTACAGTTATGCAACTAGAGTTGGAGTCTTGACTCCCATCAATATTGAGTTTTATCCATCCTATATTAGGAGGATTCCAAGCAACTGGTACCACCAAACCAGTTCTGGCAGAGGCATGACAATTCGCAACAAACCAGTCCTTTGCAAAGGAATTAATCATTAGATGGGGGGAAAGAGATGGAGAAATTCGCATCAAAAATCTTTTTACACCTCCATTTCCACAAGAACCATAAAGTACTAGCAAATTGAAGATAGTTAGGTATCTTACAGTCACCAACTTATTATTTTGGAGATTCTGGACTAGCGACTCTTCAAGATCACCTTTGAAAAGATGAGAGGAAGTTGTACCTTTAGAGATGTTATCCCAAACCCCACAAGAAATGTTGCATCCACGCAAGATGTGAGAAGCATCCACAGCCAAACCCCTAATCACTCTTTGCAAATTTGTGGGAAGCTTGTCATGAAGAAGAGTCTAGAGAAAATAGATAATACGAAAGGGAATTTTGAGTTTCCCTTCTAGTTGTCCAGGTGAATTTTTGCAAACCCAAATAAATAAGGTTATTCTCACCAATCCACTTAGTAAAACCTGTCTTAGAAAAGCCACATCGTCCTCCTCTTTTTTCCGCACTACTAGTAATTTCATTAAAGTTACAGATTATAACCCAAGGCCCCTTAAAACCACTTCTAATAGCGCTTAGATAATCCCATAATAATCTTCTAATAGCAGCATTAGGATTGGCATAATTTTATGTTTCCATTCTACCTTTTTCATTTTGTTTAGAAATGGAGAATTCAAAGGATTTGAAGTTTAACAAAGAACATTTTCGTATAATTATCAAAGGTTTTTGTCTATTTCGAAATCACATGAGTTCTTCAAATTTAATTTTCTCTTTCACTTACTTGTATAGTTCATATGGATATATAATATAGTGGAAATGGTGCGAAATGTCACATTTTCAAACTCATTTGGTGATATTGTCAGTGATTTAATAAGTTAAGTTTAAAAGGCACATATTATGGTGAACTACCAAAATTGCCCTTAGATAATCAGTTATGTTATTCTCTTTGTACTTTTCTCTCTCCACACTTCCAACAAAAACGACTCTCTCTCTGATTTTTTTTTCTCTCTCTCTATCTACAAATAAAAGTTCAAGATTTGTGGTTGCCTCGAGTTTCATCTTCAACTTATAAAATAAGGTAATATTTCTTGAACTTTTTTCTTTTAATTTGTTCACATTTTGTAAACCAGCCATTGTGAGAATTTTTGGATCTCCGAGCCTTTTCATGTGTTACCTGAGCCTTTTCATCTATTCACTATCTGAGCATTTTCATGTGTTTCCCGTGCCTTTTCATGTGTTCACTATCCGAGCCTTTTCATGTGTTTCCCGTGCCTTTTCATGTGATTCCCGTGCCTTTTCATGTGTTTCCCGTGCCTTTTCATATGTTTCCCGTGCCTTTTCATGTGTTCACTATCTGAGCCTTTTCATGTGTTTCTCGTGCCTTTTCATGTGTTACTCGTGCCTTTTCATTCACTATTCGAACCTTTTGAAGAATTTTCGAGCTTTTTTATATCTTCCCCAAGCCTTTTCATTCACTATCCGAGCCTTTTAAAGAATTTTTCGAGCCTTTTGAAGAAATTTTTGAGCATTTTTCATGTGATTTAATCGAGCCTTTTAAAGAATTGTATGAGCCTTTTCATGTCTTCTCCGAGACTTTTCAATATCCTCACCATAGCCTTTGTAAATGTAATATTTGAAAAAGTTTGTAGTCCTGAATTTTCATTAATGCTTTGTGATGATTAATTTGACAGCATCATGAATCGGGTTAGAATAGTAATATCTTACAACGGTCGATGGGAGCAGTTACCCGACGGAAGTCAAAGGTTTGTTGGATCGGATAACCAGGGAATGTATGTGTCAAAGGATATGTCTTATGAAGAATTGGTGGCGATCGTGCATACCATTGTGAATTATGATGTAAACAAATTTAATGTTGATCTGTCATCAATATCAATTGTTCTAGGCAGTACATGTCGCACATTTATAAGAAATGACAACGATGTGCAGTTTATGTTAGGGGAAGATCGAGTTATCCCTCAAGTATGTGTTAGTGTAATTGAGAGGACAGCTGGAGATGTGATCGGGAATGATATTTCTCCTCTTGAAAATACCCAACAATTAGGATCCTTTAGCGGTAGCAACCAAGTGTTCACCCAAAGAAATGCCACTGAAGGTGGGGGAAACATGTGTGGTGTCCCACCGGTAGCGGTTGACCATGAAGATTTAGTTGAACCTCAATTTGGCGATGTGTTTGGTTGTCGAAATGAGCAGTACAATGAGCAAAACAATTACCCGAACCCTGAGGTGGATAATGAGGCAAATAATGAACAGGTTAATGATCGGGTTGATGATCTACAAAATGTGGATGAAGACCTTGCACAAATTGAAACACGAGGAAGACATGTACAAGGAGTTAGTTGCACTCCACTTGATATGCCCGGGCCTTCCGAGGTCCGGTATAATGTAACAGCATCTGCAACGTGGGTTATTCCCGGAGCAGATTCATACTCGTTTGGTATTGATACAACTAGCACCTTGGCAACGCTAGAACCTAGAACCATGATTTATAAAGGTCAATTTTTTCCGAGTAAAAAGGATTTGAAGAGGCTAGTTGGCCATTTTGCAATGCATCATAACTTTGAATGGAAGGTGAAAAGGTCCAATAAGACAACTTTACATCTGGTTTGCATCATTGACGACTGTACATGGAAATTAAGAGCGGTGTGGAGAGATGAAGGGACATACTTTCAATTGAGAAGTTTTGTCAACGAACACAGTTGTCTCTTGGAGGACATTCACTGTCGCCACCGATAAGCTAGTGCAGTCATAATCGGAGAAGTTATTGCACCTAGACTTCAACAACATGATGGTCGTCTCATGCGTCCCAAGGACGTCATCGCCGATATGAAAACAATGTATGGCATACAAATCATGTACAGTAAGGCACACGATGCCCTTCAATATGCATTATCATTAACCTATGGAATGCATGAAGAAGCTTTCCAACTCTTGCCATTTTTTGCGTACGTTCTGGAACAGCAAAATCCTGGCACAATCACCTACTTACAGTGCACTGACGATGATAAATTCCTCTACTTTTTCATGTCATTAGGGTCCTCAATTAGAGGTTTTCGGAGGTGTATACGTCCTGTGATTGCAGTTGATGGTACCCATTTGAAGGGAAGATTCAGGGGTACAATGTTTGTGGCAACTGCACAAGATGGAAACGAACAGGTGTATCCAATTGCTTTTGGGTATGGTGACTCAGAAAATAATCTTTCATGAGAGTGGTTTTTGGAATGCTTGAGGGGTGCCCTTGGTAATATAGATGATTTGGTTTTCAATTCTGATCGTCATGCAAGCATTGAAGCAGAGATTTCTAAAGTGTTCCCTTATGCAACCCATACCATATGTTGCTGGCATTTTGGGGAAAATATGAAGAAGCGATTCCATAGAAAGGATGTTGCTGACATAATGAATGACGCAGCTAGGTCGTACAGTGAATCAAAGTATAATTGTCACATGGAGGAGTTACGTAAGCTGCACAAGGCTGCATTCGATTATGCTATTGCTGCCGGTCCTCACAAATTGTCCCGCGTACACTGTCCCCAAAGAAGGTACATGGTGATGACCACAAATGTTGCAGAGTGCATAAACTCATGCCTAAAATTCGCACGACAACTGCCATTGATGACGCTGGCAGAGTTCATTAGGAATATGCTACAAAAGTGGTTTCACGATCGTCATGCAGCTGCATGGTCCATGCGTCATCGATTGACTGACGCAGCACATCTTGTGATCCTGAAACGGGTCGAGAAGTGCGGTTTTATGACCGTAAATCCAGTTGACTGGAACATATTCTCCGTTAGACACAAGGGAAAACAGTGGACGGTTGACTTAGCCCGTAGGACTTGCACATGCAACAAATTCCAAATGGACTTTTTTCTATGTTCACATGCACTCGCTGCGGCAAGGTACTTGATAAGTTACAGTTAACACATTATATTACCCAAACATGAATCTCACTATTTTCATTGTTGCAGAGAGCGAAACTTGGATTTCACATCTCTGTTTGTAGACTAATACAAGAGGGAGACACTTATTGATGCATACTCGGTTTCTATTATGCCTGTTGGCCATCCTTCTTCATGGGTTGTGCCATCTGACATCGCAGCGCGGGTGGTTTTAAATCCAAAGACAAAGAGACAATCAGGTCTGCCGATGAAGGGTCGACATACCTCGTCTTCGGAGAGGACAACCACGCAGTCGTGTAGAAGATATGGACAACCTAGACATAATAGCAGGAGGTGTTCCAACCCGCCTATGGTTAATAAAGGTCCCAGTAGAATTGTCCCCGAGGAATATCGTCGCAAGTGCATCATCTGTTATTCAATTGGACACAACAAACAAACATGCCCTCATAAGGAAGGCAATCAAACATAACAAGGCAATACAAGATGAAGACGAATTGCCACCAGAAGCACCTTGAGGAACATGTCTCCAAGTTGATGTCTTCCATCATCGTTCAGACTTTGGAAACCATGCTCGATACAGTTGTGTTGTTTAAATCGTTAAGCTTTAGTTGTTCATTTTCATTGTATTTTTTAAATCGTGTTGCAACGCACTAAATTGTTCACGCCCGGGTTGGAAAGTGAAAAAAATTAATTGATTAATGAAAATAATAAATGAATCTGTTATGTACATTAATTATAACTCAGGGAACAACCCATATATGCATCATCTATATAACAGTGTTGTGAAGCGAGTTACAATAAACCTCTACAACCATCTTCTCTCGGATGGTGCCCATATCCTCTTCTTTCCAATTGAACTCCTTCTTGTTTGTCAACAAGTACTCTGCCAATCTCAAAGTATGGGCACCACAGTTACCGCTGCAAATCACCATATGAACAACCATTAGAATGGAATTTAATTAAAACCATGTGAGGTATAATAAAATGTTGAAACAGTCATACCCCTGATGATGTTGGGGCACCCCACGGGATCTGTCCATGATGCTCATCCGGAAGGCCTTATTCGATAAACTGTATGTCACATCATCCTTCGTTCTGTTGGAGTGAAACTCAACCTGATGCAACATCGAGGGTATAAACCAACGTAGGCACGCAACCTGCTTATTCCTGTACTCCCATGTGACCTCCTGTCTGAACGGGTCTAATAGGTAGATCTTCCCTTGGGTGAGGTCGGCGCTGGCCAGTACCCAATGGTTGCGTCCAAGGTTGCAAGGTATCATAACCTGTTAGTGTTTCAACATAGTGTTATGTGCCTGAAATCTAAACATAGTATTAAACACATTGAAACCTTGTAATTTAAACACTCACCCAATCAACCGCGTGCCATGGCCGGTTTCCTGATGGGACTAATCCTCAGACCGTCTTCAGGTCATCATCGTGCCACTTGTGTTTCAACATAGACCACTCCTTAGGGGGTGCGGCCACCCCATCGCCGAATATCCGCTCCCACTGAATATCTAACCATGACTGTATATAGAAAATTAACCACAATGTTAGGTAATAGATCTAGTAAACACATCAATTAAAAAATGAAAACCGTACTGTACAAGAACTTACATAGAACTGGGAATCCAGTACGTTGACCCTCTAAGCGTAGACAGTGGGGTATGCTCGTTGAGGCTTCCGTAAAATCAACAAGTACGCATCGATGTGCTGACAATGTAAGCATTTTATATTGTTAGGATTCTACCATTACTGATAAAAACTTATACAAACAGTTAAAGTAAGGAACGTACCGTATCCTCCAACTCCATGAAGTTGGTTTGGAACCGTTGGAACCAAGTGACACCAACTGGTATATGTATATCCACATCACGTCTGCATAATTGCTGAAGAAGTTAGATGACCAAGTAATATTAATTAAAAGATTGTGTAATGAACGATTATACATACAATTCCCCCGTGGTGTTCCTCTTGTAGGCTTGGTACGCAGTAACGTGGTCAGGATCTAACAAATCATAGGGCTTGAATGCATGCACTGATGACGCTGGCCTGGTCCTTGGTTTCTTCGGCCTACATGGTTCAGTGTATGGGGTAATTAGCTGCCAACCTAGCCTGCGAACCTGCAACTGACGCTGAATCTGGGGTGGACTACAGGCTCCAGAACTAGACTCCATCGGAGGTATGCGTAGTGAGGAGGATCTCTACCTTTGTGGATTGCTGTGAAGAAAGCTGCGCTGTGAGGACGATCTGTGCCGCCGTGTATCTCTATTAGGAGGGTTGTGATGTGATGAGGATATCTCCTGCCGTGTATCTCCCCGAGAAGGGCTGCGCTCTAAAGTGGATCTATCCCTCAGTGTATCGCTCTCCCTCTCTGTATCGCGCTGATGAGTGGGGGAGTTACGCCTGGATCGCTTCAAGGGTCGCACTGCGCTGGGATCTACTGGAGGTGGTGTGCACTGTGAGGATGAACCATGTGCCAGGTCATGTGGAAGAACAGGTGGCACAGATCCACCAGTTGGCTCCCGTACCAGAAGTTCTGTCTCTGTACCAGCACTGCTGTCCGGTAAAACTGGAGGAGGCACCTGCTCCAATAGTGCTATCGCTGTACCACCAGGTACCTCTGCTCGTTCTGTCATAACATGATCCGGGTGATCAGATACTGTGTCCTCAGTATGTGCCTCCGTAGTAGGTGCTTGCTCATGTGTGGTCTGTGGGTCTGTCCTATGCTGATATGTACCTGTCCTGCCTGTGGGACTAAAGTCTCCGTGATGGTCATCGAATGGTGGACCATCCATACGAGACTGCGATGTCTGACCCTGACCCTGACCTTGAAGCGCCCGGATCATATCCAACAACTCCTGATGCTGCTGATCTCGCTTATCATCACTCTTTCGGATAGCCTCTATCACATCAACCCGTAGAGATTGAACAACATTCATCACTTCAGCGAATTTATGATCCCAGCCTTGAAACGATTTGAAGTTTTGTCAGCACTTAAACTGTTTACTCAATTGAAATTAAATAATGTGGTTCTAATATTTTTTACATACTTGTGGATGCTCGCCAACGCCTCCTCCGGAATCACCTACAGGTCGAGACTGTCTAGGCATAGTGAATCGTACCCGTCTTTGCCTTTCAGGACTCTTACCGCGACCCTCCAAAATTGAATCACCCCCAGGTCGAGGCTGTCTGGGCAAAGTGAAACGTACCGGCTGATGCCTCACGGGACTCTGACTCCCACCATCATGGTCTGAACCCTCTGTATCGTTGGCTCCAGAATATGCACCATCCCTATCACTGGGTCCGGAATAAGGACCCTCCCTGTCACTGGATCCGGAATACGCACCTTCTGTATCACTAGGTCCGGAATACCCACCCTCCGTATCTATGGGTCCAGCACTCCTATGTCGTTCGTGCTCAGGGACGTGACTAGGTATATCAGAAACATCGGTATCATAAGGTTGAGCCATCTCAACACTAGTCGGCACCAATTCAGGCCGCGTAAACATCTGAAATCGGAGTTAGATCATTGTAATTGTATACATACTAAAAACTATGAAAATTAACAACAACAATACTTACCCTTTCAGTGAAAATGCCATCCAGTTTTCTCCCCCACTGTCGCTGACTCAACTCCCATTTTAGAATACGTAGGGGTGGTAGCTTGGAGATTGCCTTACGGATCCCACATTTTTTTTATTCCCAAGCTCGGGGATAACCTCAAAAGCAAATATCTGTATAATATATAAGTACGATAAAAAGTAAATACATTAGTCATATAAAAAAAAAAACTATAATTAAAATACATATTCAAATTTTAAATTCTCACCAATAGTGCGTGCGGTAGTCCATATATGTTGTACGTCTCCGTTGTGTGTACGTCAGCACCCTTTTCTTGCTGTCGTTGTTCAAACCGCTCCCGTCGACCATCCAACGCATGCTTGAAACAATAAATTGACAGCCTATACACGTGTGCACCCCGCGGGAACGCATCAAAACCGTCCAAGTCCTCCACTAGCCTCCACTGCCATACTGGAACTTTATCTCGCTCGTCTACACCCATTAGTATCCAGTTGAGCATAAACAATAAGTATAGCTTTACCGCATCGTACTGCTCCACAAAAATACCAATCCGCAGCACTGCTCTCAACTCTTCAAACTCGATGTCTACCATATCATACCTTGTCATGTCGGGAATGACTCCGAATTTCAACCCAGTGATTAGACAGAACTTAACCTTCGAGAACCGGACCGAATACTTACCTAACAAAAATCTCATCTCATATTCCGGCCCATTGTGATGCAATTCGTGCAAAAGCAGTCGATGGACAATCCCAGCCGAAAAATGAATCTCACGATGCATCATTAGAAAATGACCAAAACACGACTCAGTATACCGACGTCGGTCTTCGATCCTCAGATGTTCAGGTACACTATTAAGTGTGTTGTCGATATCATCCAGGTCATGGAAATAGTCATGCTGTATAATTTTTCCCTTGAACCATTCTCCCACTAGGGTTTTAAGCAACTCCTTTAGCTGATTCCTCATCTGCATTCACAGAAAAAAAGCATATGAGTTCATGAAAAGGCTTGAACAAAAAGGCTCGGGCAGTGTATGAAAATGCTAGGGTAATGTATCAAAATGCTTGAACACTTAAGTAAAAGGCTCGAACACTTTAGTAAAAGGCTCGGGTAGTGTATCAAAAGGCTCGAACACTTCAGTAAAAGGCTCGGGTAGTGTATCAAAAGGCTCGGGTAGTTTGTGAAAAGGCACGAACACTTCATTAAAAGGCTCGGGTAACGTTTGAAAAGGCTCGAACAAAAAGGCTCGAATAACAGTTCAAAAAGGCGCGATTAAGTTCAAAAAAGCTCGAAATAAATGGTTGAAAAAAGCTCGATAACAGTTCAAAAAGGCACGACAACAGTACAAAAAGGCACGATAATAGTCCAAAAAGGCACGATAACAGTACAAAAAAGCATGATAACAGTATAAAAAGGCTTGATAAAAGTACAAAAAGACTCGATAACAGTTACAAAAGGCACGATAACAGTACAAAAAGGCTCGATAACAATTACAAAAGGCACGATAACAGTACAAAAAGGCTCGAAATCACTTTAAAAAGGCTCGATAACAGTTACAAAAAGCACGATAACAGTTCAAAAAGGCTTGAAATCACTTCAAAAAGGTTCGATAACAGTTACAAAAGGCACGATAACAGTACAAAAAGACTCGAAATCACTTCAAAAAGGCTCGATAACAGTTAAAAAAGACACGGTAACAGTACAAAAAGGCTTGAAATCACTTCAAAAAGGCTTAAAATCACTTCAAAAAGGCTCGATAAAGATTCAAAAACACTCAGTAACCCAGATCTTCATCGTCTTCAAACGAAATTTTTTTCTTAAACTAAAACACTAACCTAATCTCATCAAACAAACATAATGAACAACAAATCAAATCAAACATAATCGACATCAAATACACAAAACTTATCCAGAACAAAAATGCGTGAGAAACAAAAACTTACCGGTCTCGTTTTTGTTCACCCTTCAGTTTTATTCGACATCGGTATTGTAGCGCCGTCGCCGGTGGTTCATCGTCGGATTTTGGTCCTCTGAAGCACTGTTGCACCGTCGGGGTTTCTCTCTCTGATCTTTTCTTTCAATGTTTCAAAAACAGACAAAGCGACAAAAAAAGGGTAATTTTATCTGGTCACATAAAATGGTGCCTTTTAAACTTAGATTAGTAACTTGGTGCCTGTTCCCCAAAAAGCGCCCCAAATGGTGACATTTAAATTTCGAGCTCATATAATATATCCATTTTTCTTTTGAATTGACTATTCAATTTCGTTCAAAAATGAGGATATGAAATGTAACTCTCAAGAATCACCAACACAAACACTATATATGTAGTCCTAAAATGGTTTTGGTTCGAACCGTCGAACTGAACCAGAACCAATGGTTCCTTTGTTATTTTTTTTTCTAAATTTTTTTTTTTCAAATGGGTTGACCTTTGGAGGCCCAATGGTCGGCTGACGTCAGTAGACTGTTAGGGCCTCCAACGGCTCCCTTTAATTCTCTCTAATTCTCTCTAATTCTAATTTCTCTCTCAATTCTCCAACTTTTCAATTCATTCTCAATTACTAAGTTTTTAATATTTATTTCATTTGCAATTGTTTTATTTGCAATTTATTTTACTTACAATTAATTTTATTTCCAATTAATTTTATTCCCTTTTCCCCACTCCAATTTCCTCCCAATTCTCTCTAATTCTAATTTCTCTCTCAATTCTCGAACTCTCCATTCTCAAGTACTAAGTTTTTAATATTTATTTCATTTGAAATTGTTTTATTTGCAATTTATTTTACTTGCAATTAATTTTATTTCCAATTAATTTTATTTCCAATTTATTTATTTGCATTTTATCTTATTTCCAATTTATTTAATTTACAATTAGTCAATTACTAAGCTTCCAATTTCAATTATTTGCATTTTATTTTATTTGCAATTAGCCAATTACTACCTACTAAGTTTCCAATTCTCTTCCAAATTTATTTTTAACCATTTATTTCCATCATTTTTTTTAACATTTTTTGTTCAAGGAATTTTACAATTAAATTTTTAAATGGCAAGTGGAAGTGGAAGGGGTGACGGCCATGATGGTCCTAGGCGTTCTATTTCGATGAAAGGTAAGGGTCGTATGATTGAAAATCTCAATTGTGACGACACCACCTATCACGAATATCTGCGACGCCACCAATGCCTAAACTCTTCTACTTCCCTTCTAACAATTTAAGAACCCGATCCCAATGACCCCCCAAACCAGGAGCAGGAACCAGAAGAGCATGAAGATTTGATATAGAAGCAGAGCAAATCTGATCTCTTCGTAAAACATATGAAGAAAATTAGGTAAGAAGATGGAAACTATGTAACGGCTTGCAATTACTGCAAAAAAAAGTATATAAGTGGAACAAATATGGAGGATATAGCACTTATCGGAAGCATATTTTAACCAAACATCCAGAAACAGAGACCATATCGAGGTCACAATCACAAATTCACAGGTATGCTACTCCTAACCAACAATTATTTATTTATACTGATGAACCAAATAGAGAAGAATTAGCTAGAATGGTAGTAGTAGAACACTTATCATTTAGTTTTGGTGAAAATATTGGTTTTAATTATTGTCGATGATCATTAAACCTTTCTGCATGTCGTGTTCCTAGAGTCATGCTCACATCAACACTTGAAAAGATTTATGAAAAATAAAGTTAGAAAAATATTTGAAAAATATAATGGTTGTGTTTCCGTATATGCCAACATATGGAGTGATCATTGGCGATCGCATTCATACTTGGATGTCACTTGCCATTATATGTATGATGCATGGAATATCCATAGAAGAATTCATGCATTTGGAGTTTTTGATGATGCACACACTACTCAAAATATTTTTAGACAATTTAGAATTATTTTTGCAGAGTTTAAAATTGAAAACAAATTTTTACAATTGGTTTTAATAATGCTTCTAACAATACCGCTGTTATTCCAGCTTTAGTTGATTTGTGCAAACCTTATCTTGGTGGTGCATTTTTTCATCAAAGATGTTCATGCCATATTTTAAATTTATGTGTTCAAAAAGGATTAGACACTCTTGAACATTTTATTCAACCTATTAAAAAAGCCTTAATGTTTTTGTTGAAACGTCCTTCTACAATGAAAGCATGGTTAGCATATTGTAAACAAAATAGTAGACGTGTCATTAGATTTCCTCGTGATGTTCCAACACGTTGGAATTCTACTTATAAATTGCTTGATAAAAGTTATGATTATATGGATTTATTAGTTTCTTTTGTTCAATTTCATGTTAGTCACATTGATATTTGTCAAACTCATTGGGATGCTTGTTATAACGTTTTCAATTTGTTAAAAGTATTTTATTATTCTACTAACAATTTATCTGATGTTTATTATCCTACAACACATTTATTTATTATTGAGAGTCTTAATATTGCTAATGCTTTTGCTTATTGTGAATCCGACATATAATTATCAGAGTCCGTTAATGCTATGAAAGTAAAATGGTTAGAATATTATAAGGAGTTTCCAAATATTTATTTCATTGACATGGTTTTTGATCCACGTTGTAAATTAGAAAATTTGTCTTATTATCTAACTGGTTATTATACCTAACAAGGTTTAAAAATAGAATATGATGTATATGCGTGTTGTGATAGAGTTATTGTATGATTTATATGATAAATATGTTACAGTTTATAGATCATCACTGAACTTAAATGTTATACGAACACAAAATATATCTCAGCCCCCATTATCCTCCGGATTTATGAATTTAGGGTATATTCTATTATTAAAAAAAAAAAAAAACCAAAAAACCAAAAAACCATGAGGTTCTTCTTCATCAGGCTCCAACAAGTATTCCGAGCTTAAATCTTATATAAGTAACTCTTTTGAGTTTATAGAAGAAATGGAAGAGAAAAAATTTGATATCTTACAATATTGGAAAGAGTATGGAAAGTACTATCCACTCATGGCTATGATAGCCAAAAATATTTTTTCAACATTAGTTTCTACGGTGGCAGTGGAACAAGGGTTCAGCGCCGAGGGGAATACCCTAGATGAAAAACGTTCGTGATTGAGTCTAAAATCACTATAGATACAAGTTTGTGTAGATGACTGGACTAAGGCGCATTACAGACAACAAGAAATCGAGTAGGAGGAACCGTACGATTTCTTTAGAGATGACGAACCGGAAAGTGGAGCAGGGGAGCTGGAATAGCAGATGCGGATCATGACAATAATTAGTCCACGTCATCACTAAACCTACAATAAAAGGTAAGAGAATTACGTGGTCTTTGATTCCTCTAAACCTTCAAAGAGGATACATAGACAACTTAATTGTGGTAAAAATTAAGTGCACGAGTAATAACTTTACATTTTTTTTTTTTAGTTTTATTTTAATTAAATTTTATAATTTGTCATTTATTTATTTTATGTTATTTTTGAGTGACCCAAACACCCAATGAAATGTAATTTGTAATTTGTCATTTTGTTTAGTTTTATGTTAATTTAATTTTATAATTTGTCATTTGTTTATTTTCAAGTGACCCAACCCAATGAATTTTATTTTGTAATTTGTTATTTATATATTTTATTTTATTTATAATTACAAGTCTAATTTTTTTTATTAACAAAGAAAAAAAAATTATTAACAAAGAGAAAAAAATGTTCAAAACCGTCGATTCCTTTGGAATCGGAATCGGAATCGGAATCGGAACCGCGGTTCCGGTTCCACCAAACTTACAACTGAAACAACCGGTTTGAAACCAGAACCGAATCGGAACCGTATCATAACTAATATTATATGATGACTATATATAGTGAATGTGAAATGACAATAAAACTGTAAAAGCTGATGAATTATCCTTTCTTGTCAACCAAATGCAGAGGCTCGTGATCCAAGAAGATTATTACTATCAAACAATTCACTTACATAAAAACAAAAAACAAAAATAAAAAAACACCACATCTTCCTATTTCTTACTGCTTCAATTACATTTAATTTCCATCCATACGCTGATATGCATTTATAATATCTATATGTTCTCTATAAACTCCAAAACATGAGACAAAAATTCTACAATTCATTATGTTCATATTATTGTTTGAATCATTAGAGAGGATGCTTTATTTCTCTTTTGTTTGACGAAAACCAGACTAGCTAGCATGTCATATCCACAGCCGTGTGTAAAGGTGTCTCCGTTTCTACTTCACAAATAGTTATTACAATAATTCTAACAGCAAACGATTGTATTAAAGGCAGTGACGACCGGCGAAGTCAACGTCAGTCTATGACGACCATGGCCCTTCAATAGCATCTACAATAATTAGATCTAAAAAAAAGATCCATTTGTTATTGCATTATCAAAGATGGATATTCTTTTTACAAAATGGGTCTTACCATTTGGATCCACTTAATTTGAGTTTCTTTTCCCCACAATGGGACTAAATTGGAAAAGTAAAAGTAGATCCACTTTTTAAACTTTTTTCCAAACAATCATTACTCTTCTTTAAAATAAATATTTAAAACAAAATATTGTATACTATTAAACATGACGCCGGTTTCGGTTCGGTTTCAAACCTTCAAAACCGGTTTCGATTCCGATTCCAGTTTTGAAGGTTCGGTTTTGGTTTTGGTTCCGGTCAGGTTTCGACGGTTCCGACGGTTCGGTTTAAGTTCCGGTCCAGTTTTCGACGGTTCTATTTCAGTTCCGGGTCCGGGTCCGGTTTTGACGGTTTCGTCGGTTTCGACGGTTTAGTTCCGGTTTCAACAATTTTATAATTGAAATTAAAATTATTTATATTTTTTTTCATTTTATATAGTTATTGAAATTAATAATAATATATTTAAGTTATAATTATTGAAATTAATAATAATATATTTAAATTATAATAATTTAAATATATATATTGAATTTATTTATATTTTGTCATTACATATATAATTATTGAAATTAATAATAATATATTTAAATGTAAATAATTGAAATATATATATTAAATTTATTTATATTTTTTATTATATATATAATTAATGAAATTAATAATTATATATTTTAATTTAAATTATATATATATAAACCCAACACAATGATTGGGAGGTGTTGGGAACCCAACCCAATCATTGGGCAAGACTCAAATTTGGTGGGTGTAGTTGAGTGGAGCCCACTTTTGGATCTCTTTTTTTAAGTCCATTTTCTCACTATTGTGGCACCATTGGTTCCAAACAAAAATAAGTCTAGTAAAAGTGGGTCTCTTTTAAGGACCATTGTGGATGCTTTAATGACAACGAAGTTTTTAAAAGTTTATTTATATTTTACCTAAATTATTTTTGTTATTTATATTTTTTTAATGAAAATTTTAACAGTTTTTAAATTTCCCCAAGCCCTGGATTTCCGTAGCTAGCTTCGCCAATGATCATGAGGATGTTAGTGTTGGGATCTACTGATATCAATTAATCAGTAGAGAAAGATTTAAATGAGACGGTCTTATTTCCCATTTAGTGAAACCATCCAATACAATTGAGCTACGTAACGATTTTAAATTATAGTTTTATATTCTTAAAATAAATGGTATATTTATATTGGACGGTCTCACCAAATGGCAATGAAACCGTCCAATGCAAGTTTTTCTCCAAACAATATATTTACGTTTTGGATATCTATTCCTATAACCGGATATATTTACTCCCCAACACTCTAAGAAAACTCTTACACATACTAATTATTTTGTTTATTTTTTACTGTACTTTTTTTTTTCTTTTGTGAATTAAAACTTTTATTTATTAATATATATATATATATATTATTTAACAATATAACTTAAATAAAAACCAAAGCAGCTCAATTCCTACTGTCAAAGATCCATAGTTTTGATATTTCACCAGCTTTCTGTCTTTTTTTAATTGGGTTAATTGCAAAAACAACCCTGACTTTTACCATTAAGGCTTAATATTCAACAAATGATATTAATTGCTGCAGTCCCCTGAATTCCTTTAACTAACTGTTGACTTACAGTTTGACTAACCTTTGACTTAATGGTCTAGGGGTAAAAGCGTCATTTACTACAAATCAATCAAAATAAAATAAAATAATATACCCAAAAATCTTTAAAATTAATTGTGCAAAAATCCAAATAGAAGAAACCTACATAATTCAACTTTTTTTTTCTTTTCTAGAAAAAAATAATCAGCCATTTGAAAAAAAAAAAATTCAATTTCCTTCGATCAAAATTGAACTTTATGTGTTTTTTTTTCTTTAGAACTCTAGAATCCAAAAAAAAAAAAAAACTATAATCCAAATCAGAAATTAAAAATCAATTGAAAAAAAGTCAAAAATAGAAAATCAATTGAAAAAAAAAAAAAATTGGAAACATTTTTCTGGATCAGAAACCACCATCTTCTAAACCAAAATCCATCACCATCCATCTCAATCATCAAACCCAATCTTAACCCGATCACACAAGCCAACAAAAAACATGCACTGTAGCATCAATTAAAAATCCTTTCAAGTAATTAGTTCTAGTGACACCATTGATCAAAAATCAACTATTCAACAAGTTCTCTGGTTTTGTTACTTGATTTTTTAAAATTCTCACAACACTGCACTCCAAAAAAGAAAAAAAAAAAATGAAATTGCTTATGCATACCAATTCAATAACTTCTTTATTTAAATTTCAATCACCAATCCAACTATACAAAATCTCCATACTTCAACAAATTTATATCTAAATTTAAATTAAACAAAATCTTTTGAGTCTTCAAATCCAACCTCCCCACCAACAGCCACCCCAAATCCAACCTCAATCTATCTCTCCACAAAAACCAAAACTCAACCAACAGTGGCCGCCGAGAAACACCGATCATCTCACCTCGCGGCAGCAGCCATCCTCTATCAAAGGAAAGAAGAGGGATAAGAGTGATGGTAAGAGAAAGAGAAGGAGATTGGCGGCGAGAAGAGATCAAGCGGCGGGAAGGAGGAGTCGAGAACCAGAACCACCGGGTGTCGCGAATCTCGTTGGTGGCTGCGGAGAGGTAGATACCTACGAAATGACAGTTGAGATCAAAATAATGGTGAGTTCTAGAAGGTTGAGATCGGGCTAGGTGTGACGCGACGACTTAGATTGAGAACGAGGAGCAACAGATCTGCTCCTCCACCGGCTCCACCAGTAGATCTGGTGCAAATCTCATTCACATTTGATATATAATGCACAACTGACCCCACATTTTTGATGAGTACTTTTAGTAAGTAGTTTTTTTTTTTTTTTTTTTTTTTTTAATTGTTTCACCAAAAACTAGTGGCAATGCCGTAACTATCCTTCTCAAATCCACCATTATCAACCAACCATCATTAAAGAACCAGACCTATTTCAACAAACACCCAAAAAAGCTTTTGTTCAAACTTCAAACCTAATGATGACTGTGTTTTCTTATTTAATTATTTAAGTTTTTTTATTTAATTTAAAACTTATTTATTTAATTGTTATTTAATAATTTAAAATTGATAATTTAAAAGTAAAAGGGTAATTAAGACTATTTAAAATAAAGTGTAGGGGTGTTTTGGACCTTTTACAACCAAAGCTTAGTCAACGGTTAAATGGAGTGGAAGTCAAGGTTGATAGGGGGGTCTGTTGCAATTATGTCTATTTGTTGAATATTAAACCTTTTTGGAAAAACTTAGGGATGTTATTGCAATTAACCCTTTTTAATTTAATAGTTGGAACCTATTGTGGAATATTAATGGATTTCCACCAACCTCTTCGCCATTTATAATTTACTAATTTATTCTACAGACTATGAACGTGGAGGGTGTTTAGCTTTGATTCATCATCAGCTTTACATGTGACCGCCTTTTCTTGTTCAATGTAAATCAAGTAGATACAAAGTCTATAAATAGAATCCTCTCTTCATTTGTATCAGAAAAAGAAAGCTCTTTGGGTTTCAAAGCGGCATTGTTCATGTACTGTAGCGACACTGTTCATAGGTGATACGGTAGCGGAGTAGCACTGTAGCTGCATTGTTCATGTATAGGTATTGTAGCGGAGCGACGGCACTGCTTACAGATTGTAGGGGCACTGTTCATGGCACTATGAGGCACTGTTCATGAGTGATATGATGGCACTATTTACAGTACTGTAGCGGCATTGTTCACAAAAAAAGAAAAAAAAAAACTTTTTTGTTTGCATATGAATGGTTGTTAGGGTTTAGGTTTTGTGGTTTATATGGTTCCTAATCCCATAGATCCGATGAGCATGGAGGCTTCTTCCTTGCCTCTGTCATCTATTATGAACTCTTCTTATACGGATATTTTTAAGGTTGTCCCGATTCAGGTGTAAAATGTTTCCGGTCCTTCGATTCTTTCGAAAAAGGGTGGTTATGTGACTGTTTGGGTGAATCCTTATGCTTATAAGTCTAGATTGGAGGTTTGTAAGTTTTCTCTCATTGGTAGGGTTGTCTTTTCTAATGGTGAGAAGCCTTAGAAGTTGGTTAATCTGAAAGCCAAACTGCAGTCTATTTGGCAGTTGAACTCTGTTTTGAGGCTGATTTTTTTAGGTAAGGGTTACTTTCAGATTATGTTGAATTCAAATGCTCACAAAAATATGGTTTAGAGTTTCGGGTCTATTAATCTCAAACCAGGTGTTTTACGAATTCAACTTTGGATTCCGAATTTCAACCCGGCATTACATAAGTCTTCAAATGCTCAGGTTTGGGTCCGTTTTTATGATTTGTCATGGGAATAATGGCATCTGAAGATTATTTTCGCCTTAGCTAGAGGGATCGGAATGCCTTTACGGTTGGATAGGGCTACTGTGGAGGGTGATTTTGGACATTGTGCGTGTGTTCTGGTGGATATTGATGTGTCTACTGTGCCTCCGTCTTCTTTGCTCCTTGAGAGGGATGATGCTCATAGTTCTTTCATTTCGGTGGAATATGAGAATCTCCAGCTTTCTGTTTTACTTGTTCCTTCATTGGTCATTTTCCAAATGCTTATCGTTGGAACAAGTCCGGCAAGGGGATTCCTGTTACTTCCAGTAAGCCCGAATCGGCTAGAGAGAGTCCGGATCCTCATAGCTGATCTCAATCTAAGGGGCCACAACAAGTTTATAGACCTGTTAATAAGCAGGTTCAAATTATTTCTCAAGATGAAGCAAATGGTTTTACTATGCATATAGAGACTGATTCAGATGCGGACCATGTGGTGTACAATTGTGACAATGATCAATAAGATACAATAGGTATAAGTCAAAATGTAGGGACCTTAAACACAGAGGCTTTTATTAACAATCCTGATCTGATCCAAAAGAGGTAGACAATATGCAACTTTTGGTCTTTGAGGAGCAGAACATCCAAAGTGAGATGCAATATCCGGTTGAAGAAAATATTCCTATTTTGGTTCCGCAATTGTCAAAGGAGATTCAAATTCCTCCAATTGTTACAACAGTTTTGGGAGAAGAACCTGGAGATCACTTTGTCAATGATAAGGATTTTACCAATTCAATCTCTACTCATTTGGAAAACGGTAATTCTGGAAATCCTAGTAATAACTTCTCAAGGAAGGATGATAAGTATATAGAAGCTTAGGATCTAGTTAATCCCGACAATAATTGGATTCCCGTGGTGAGAAAATCAAATAGAAGAGTGAAACCAACTTTCAAATCTTTAGCTAATTTCAAGTCTCAATTGAGTAAGTGAAGTTCTAAGCGCCTCTCTGTTGCTAAGACTAAGATTCGCCTTGATTCTACGACTCCATTGGCTCATGCAGAATTACATCGTGTTGTGATGAACACATAAAAGTGCATGTCTAATAGAGTTGAAATCATTATTTAACACTAATAATGTCATTAACTCTCCTAACTTATGCACATTTACACTTTTGTCTTCTATTTTTAATATTGTTATTTTGATGCAGGTTACTTGGAATGGGCATAACTGTTCATTCAAATATCGGATTGAACCCATTCTTTTTCCTGTGGAAAGATGATTCAATTTTCTACAAAACTGTATTTCACGTTGAATTCATGATTCGGACGTTTTGAAGGTCAAACAGAGGATGGAATAAGACATATGCACAGTTTCCGCTCACACTAAACATACTTCAGTGTTTTGGGCATAACTTGAGCTACAGATTTCAGATAATTACGAACCAAACCATTATGGAAACCTAAGTCAAAAATACACACTTCTCCTGTTTATTTCAATGGCCAATTCAGAAGCATGCAGCACGAAATCTGGGTTCAAAGATAGAACATGCATGAGCAATCCAAAATTGTCAATGTTAGGTGGCTAAACATTAATTAACCATGTTCCCCTTTTGTTCCTCTTTTGCCCTTTGAGCTCTCTATAAAAGGAGGCCTTGTATATGGCTGCATACATCTCTCTACACACCTTGAAAATCTTTATTTATCTCTTGAATCATCTTGGTTCATTGCAAGTTTACCTTGCATGTATTATTATTATTTCTCTCTTTTACTATAAACTTTCTTCTTGCCAAGTTTTCTTTTACATGTTTTTCCTTGTATATTTCCATGTTTATTTCTATTTCCGTGAGTAATTAGTTTCATCATGCTAATGTGAAAAGGCGAAGCTCTTGGTATGAAAATAAAGGTTTATTAAAACTCTTAAATTGTGGTTAATGTTTATATCCATTTGTTATTCACTTATATGATTTATATTTCTTTTTTTTATTAACCTGACTCTAATCTTGATTTCTCTCTTGTGTATGAGAATCTTGACTTATTGTAGACAATTCTATCATGGATGCTTGAATCCTTCTAGATACCGTACTGTTTTAGTTATACCTACACCTTTAGTAAAGGATTCTTGATTCATGATAGTGATTGGCACATTGAGTACTTGAAACCCATTGAATCGAAGAGTGAGTAATTCTTGTAATTAAATTGAATGGAAAGCGATATAATTTCTTATATGTTCAAACGAGCTTAGATTGTTGTATTTTCCGATTAGAACCTCCTTTGTATGTGGATTCCGATTGAGTTATAAAAAGAGCTGAATAAACCTTTATTCTAAATACCAAGAGTGGAACCTCTTACTTTAGCATACATATTTTTATTTGAGTAATTTTATCATTATATTTTCCCATCATTACCAATTTAATCATTTTATTTCTTGATATCTCTTGTGATTGTTGTTGATATTGTGAACATTAAAACTCCTTCCCTGAGGAACGACCCCGTACTTACCGGGTTATGTTATTACTTCGATACTCCTGCACTTGAGAGTAAAATCCTTTTTTTTCTAGATGTGTCATGTTGCCGATGCAGATTTATATCATGTTGCTATTTCTAATTGGGCCGCAACATTTGAGGCAGAAGAAAATGGTTAATTTTATGTCTTTTTAGATTCTTGTTTCCTTGCCTTATGTTAAGGTATGTGTACATTTTTAGATTATTATTTTAGGACTTGCGCGCCACTTTGCTTTCGTTTTTTTTTTTTTCTTTTGTTTTTTTTTAATTTTTTTTTTTTAATAAAAGGACTTGATCTCTTCATTTGTATCATGTAATCAGAATTACCTAGAGACAAGTGAAATACAAAGATCAGTTAATACTCTTCTCATCTTCTTCTTTATATATTTCATCTGTTATTTATTTTGATCACAACAGAACATAAATATTGATGATATATGTTAGATTTCATAGCATGGCATGATTGCTATATCTTAGGATAGCGATTAATCAGAGGGCATAGTGCCATTGCATTCAAACAAAATTGTCATATTTTGTACAAAATAATGCTCTCATTTTGTGCTAAGCGTGTGACCAAAATAATGATAATTAAATATCAAAGGGTGATATTTCCACCCATAAATATGATTTATACACACCTATATTTTATTAAAAAATTTATTTACTAAAACATCCCAATACAAATTAGCCAATAAGGATAAATTCTTTTAATTAAAAACTAAATTTAATATTATGTACACTCATTATTTACACCAATTACATCTTCAACTACATTAAATTCTTTATAAAAAAAACAAACAAACAAATAAATAAAAATTGAAAGCTTATGATTAAGGCAGAAAATATCGGTATCAGTATTGGTATCGATATCAAGGTTCAAAATTTAAGGATATTTCGAGGATAATATCGATATCGGTGTGTATTCTATCAAAAATTGAAAAAAAAGATGGATATTTGCATCTAAAGTTAGAAATGTTTTGTAAAATTTTAGGACAATCTTACACAAATAATTATACATCAAATGAATCATATTTTAACAATAAATTGACATATTTATGAACTTATTATAAATTATAATATAGATAGAGTCCGTATATAATTTTTAAAATTAAGTATTGAATAGAATAATATCTTGTTTCACTTTTACTATTTTATATACAATATAAAGAACTTAAATATTTAATAAACAAAATAATTATTAAAAAAATATAGTTCCATGATTCTATCATAATTTATGCATAATACATTGCATTTTTAAAATTTATGCATAAAATTTAATGAGAATTATTTTCAAATTAATTATTTGATTTCCAATTAAATTCTCTTTGCAACAAATTGTCAATAAATTGAGTGACTTCTCCTTCATTCTAAAAAAAAAAAAAAAAAAAAAAACCACAAAAATCAAAGACACCGAAAATTAGCTTTATTTTATGCATTGCAACTTCATGCTCTTGTTCTTCATTTTTCTGGGTTTCTTTGGTAAGTTCATATCATTTTAATTTGAGTTCCCTGATAGTGGTGGTGTTAATACACAACCTTTGTGAATCGTTGTATCTTGGGAGACAAACGCCAAATACATATGGTGTTGACGGCAAATTTGTCTTAAGGACATCGTGTGAAACATGGGGCTCGATTCTAGGTTCCTAGTAAATTTTCGTTGGTGTTGTTTTGTAAATCGAAACTGGTTTGATTCTTAATAACTTTGTAAAGGACATACTGAAAATCAATATTGGACAACGCTATTAAAAGTAACTCCACGATCTACACCAACTTACTCTCTAATCACTTGTTCAACATTTATTCTTATATCTAGAGCATGAGAAGAAATATGTGGATCAAGAATTTCTGAAGCGAATCAGTTGAAGGAAAAAGGGTTATCACATTGGCGAGAAGGTCAACTCTAAACCGTACTGTAAGGTTCAAGATTTGTATTGTCTTGATTCCATTGCAAAACTCTCTTTATTTGTAATTGTTAGTTTTTTAGGTGTTTCTTAGTTGATTTGTGCTTCAAAGGAGTGAAACAACTTCTTATGCAAATATTGTCTTCAAGGGGAAAAACGCTTACTTGGATGCTAAGGTATCAAGATACTTCTTCCTTTTGCAAGGCGTAAATGCATACACACACAATTCATACATGTGTGTCCTTACATCGTTAAGTAAAGCGTGCACACACACACAACTCATTCATTTGTGTTCCTGCATCGTAGCGCGCATTTGGTATAACACATTCACACACTTGTTGAAGTATGCACATGCATTAGATTTAATTTGATAAACATTGTGAAATTGCATGTTCTAGGACTATCTCTAGGAAATGGCATACTTGTGTGACTTTGTGTTTATTTGTTTGTGTTTCTTTTGTTTTAGACTTGAACATGATCTCATATGATTCTTTATTGAGTTTCGGTCATTTCGGTTACTCACTTATTAGGTTTCGAGTCCAAATTAAAAAGCTATTTTTTGTTCTCATATAATGTGTTGTCTTCGTCATCATGTATCGAATCGAATTCACAACATTTTATCAAAGTTTCATAGTCATCCTTGTATGTGAGGGTGTCATAATTCGTAATCAGTAGACGGATTCAAATTCAGAGTTCAGAGGCTCGAATATGACTAAAAAATGCGAGAGAAGCGCGATGAAGGCATTAAATGACCAAAGGCCATTTAGGGTGCATCCGTGAGGGTGCGTAAGCCTCATGGGCTAGCCATCCCTTTGCCATGTGAGGCTCACGCGTCTCCACGTGATGGGGTGACGTGGTCACCTCTGGTTGGCCACTGAATCTCTTTCTGATCGGACAATTTATTTATTTGAGGTCCCCATTTCCTAGATTTTATACTCTTTTTCAAGCTTGTTTTTGTATATAATATATTTTGTGAGCCTTATGTAGGTTATATGCCCTAAACAAAGGTGTTGAGCATAATTGAAGTGTTTCGGAGGCTAAGGGGCTGAAATTGGAAATCTTCGTACATAACATTAAACTTTTGGGGGTCATATCTCTTTCCTCAGATCAAACTGCATTTTGTATAATATATTTATAGAAAGCCCCGTGAGTCTAATTTCCAGAACATTTTACAGATCGTGATTCCGAGTTCTCTAGAGGAAGTAATGGTCATTTTCGTAACGGTACGCAAAGCTGAAAAAGGGCAACCTCAGGCCGACCATAATTAAGGTCACCCCAAGGTCACTTTCATCTTGAGTTTTCAACTATTTTCTTGACCAGAGAGCCTCCAGGTTGCTCCCAGATCACCCCCAAGGTCTCCTTTTTACCCAAAAAAAAAAATTAAAATTCAAGAATTTACCTCCTTGCCCTTGACCTAATTCATTCCCATATATAACCTTTGAAATTTTTAGACCAAAACACCAACTTACTACCCAAGAATATTCAAAAAGTCATCATCTTTCCATATTCATCTTACACCATCATTCCTTACCAAAAGAAACCTACTAAGATTCCACATTTCCTTAGAAATCCTAAACATCCATCATGACTTAATCTTTTTGGGCAATAAGAAGTTGAAGATATTCGAAGGAGAAGAAGATCCAAGTAGAAGAGAAAACTCTCCACATAGTTTTCCCTACAACTCTTTCTCTTTCAATATTATTGTAGAGCCATGTATTTATTTGCTTATATATGTTGTATGGTTTTATATTGTAATATGAGCTAAATTTTTAGTGCTAAGGCGTGATAATACCCAACCCTTGACTTTATATATAAAGACCACCGAATTTATCCATGTGTGATTATGTTTTGTATTGATGTTATTGAGTACTTAATGCTTTCATTAAATTAATCTCATTTTGAATGATTTTTGGTTGTGGTTGTGAACTGACTGAAGACGCACACACCGTGTTTGATAAAAGTAATTAGGCTAGCGTATAGGGCTCTTTTGAGTGCACCAAAGTTCTTAATGAATTCATGCACATATTTCGGGGTAATCGAGAGATAAGCTTTGGGTATGTGTGAATGTAATTTCTATAACTCAACCGAGAGTAGAAATTATTGTTGGGTGCATGAGTCTACAATTCACATTTGCACAAATTGGGTATTTAGGTGAGTCTAAGGCTTTAATTGAATATGGTTAGATGGATTCTAGTCTTAGCATGTTATCTCTCATTGTTGCATTTGATTTCATTACTTATTATTTTCTTACAGCAATAGCATAAAACCTTTTGAGTAGTTTAATTTAACTTGCATGTAGAATTCAATTATGAAAACCATCTTTTATTCCTTGTTTGAATAACAATTATGCTAATCAATTTTGGTAATCAATCACTTAGTCTTCGTGGGAACGAACTTTACTTGTTATTGTACTGCACTCCCGGTCTCGTACAATTGCGAGTGCCACTTTGGAGTGGTTAATTTTGGTGTCGTTGTCAGGGATTGAGCAGATGATTTATATCGATACTAGTTAGTCTATTGCTAATTTAAACCTTTTAATTTATTTTGTGTGTTTCTCTTCACAGGTACTTTTATCCTTGCATGTACCCACATAAAAAGTGCCAAAATCTTCGATTCTTTCACTTTGATCCTGAGATTGAGATATTAGCTTGAAGGAATAGACAAGAGGTAAGGGTTAACAGAGCAATGATGGAAGATCCGAATAGAATTCAAAATCAAGAGAGATTGCCTCCTATGGCAAATCAAGATCATCAGGAATTGCCTAATGTGGCAAACCAAGACCAGTTGGGTGGCAAGATTAAAACCGTACGCACTCTATGGTATTACATTATGCTTAGAGTTGAGCAAAATAGGTCATCCATTCGCCGACCAACAATTGCGGCAAATTCCTTTCTGATAAAGGTGTTGGTCATTCAGATGATTGCGACTTCATGTCAGTTCAATGGGTTGCCAAATGATGATCCGAACATGCATCTACAGAGCTTTGATGAGATATGTGACACTTTCAAGTACAATGGAATTTTGAAAGATTTTATTAAGTTGAAGTTGTTCCCATTCTCTCTGAGAAATGACGTAAAGGCGTGGTTGAACTCGTTACCTTCAAATTCGATCATCACATTTAATCAAATGGCTCAAGCGTTCTTGAATAGGTATTTCCCTCTTAGGAAGACTGCTCGCCTTAGAAATAAGATCACCTCTTTTGCACAATTTGAGAACGAGAGTCTCTTCGAAGCTTGGGAGAGATTTTAAAAGCTTATTAGGAGATTTCCTCACAATGGTCTTATAAAATGGCAGACTTTGAAAGCTTTCTACAAAGGAATCACCATGTCAACGAGAAATTTGGTAAATGCGGTCGCTGGAGGCTCTATAATGAACAAATCAATGGATGCAGCCAATGATCTCCTAGAAGAAATGGCACTCAACAATAGCCATTGGGGTAATGAGGGGCAATTATCGAAAAAGGTTTCGGGTTTGCTAGAAGTGGATGAGTGCAAGACCTAGTAATGTGCAAATAGCTCATGTGAGTGGTGTTTGGGGCCACACTTTAGCATGGACTATCAAGTTGGAACCCGTTTGCTTCGGGTTCAACAGAGCAAGTCTTTTTTGTAAACTACAACTGGAACTACCAAAATCCCATCAACCACCAAAATGATAACCGGAACTACCAAAATCTCATCAACCAATAAAACCTCAACCAAAGACAACCCCCTCGATTTCCAACAACCCCAATAACAACAAAACTACCCTAACCAACTCCCAAACAATTAAAGGGAGAGAGTCTAACCTAGACGACCTTTTCTCTAAATTTATGAGCAAGTTGGACACTAGAATGGAGACCGAAGACTTAGCCTTGAGGAAGCTTGACCCGAAGATTGACCAAGTTGCTCAACATTTATAAGCCTCAATCCAAAACTTAGAAACACAAGTTGGAAAATTGGCAAGGGCAATCTAAGGGAGGCAGCAAGGAGCATTAACAAGCAGCACAATGGTCAACCCCAAAGAGCAATACAATGTTATTTCATTGAGAAGTGAAAGAGAGGTTGAATTGCCAGAAGGTTTTATTAAGGATGTTGTTGAAAAAGATGAGGTATTATTGAAGAAGAGGTTATAAAAGAGAAGAAGAGTTCTTTTGAAGGTAAAGTGCTTTCCACATCAAATGATTTTCCTCCTCCACCCTAAGTCAAGGCTTATGTGCCACCCATCTCTTACCCCAAAAGACTTAAAAAGAACCAAGATGCTCTAGGGTTTGTTAAGTTTTTGGACACTTTCAAGACGGTTCACATCAACATACCATTCATAGAAGCTTTGGCACAAATGCTAAAATACATGAAGTTCTTGAAGAAGTTACTATCAAAGAAGAAAAGGTTGGAGGATTTGGAAACAGTGGCACTCACGGAGGAGTGTAGCGCAATCCTTTAAAACAAACTCTCTATAAAATTGAAAGATCTCGGAAGGTTTACCATTCCATATGCTATTGGAAATGTGGAGTTTGAGAGTGCTTTAATAGACTCCTGAGCGAGCATCAAGTTGATGCCATATTCTATATTCAAAAAGTTGGGGTTGAGATAAGTGAAGCCTATAAGAATGACCCTCCAATTAGCGGATCGATCAATAAAACACCCATGTGGTATGATGGAAGATGTTTTAATTAAGGTGAGTAAATTCTACTTTTCGGTTGACTTCGTGATTCTAGATATGGGAGAAGATATATAGATTCCTTTGATTCTTAGGAGGCCATTCTTGAAAACTGGTGGAGCATTGGTTGATCATAGAGGGGACAAGTTGACACTGAGGGTTGAAGATGAAAAAAAAGTGTTTGACATGCTCAAGGCCACCAATAAGAGTCCTTCACTACCCCACACATGTTTAAGAGTTGAGGTTGTTAATCCTCCCGTAGGGGAAGTTTTCAGAAGTGACTTTCCCAAAAAACTATCTAATTCTAATATGGTTCATAATGCTCCAAGAAATAAAATGAATGGTGGCCACAAACCGGGCTCTCATGTAGTTATGAACAAAACCCAAGTGACTCCCTTGGATAAAACTGAGAAGAAATTGGATAAAAGAGTCAAAGGGAAGAAAGCATTCATGGTGGACCAAACAAGAATAGTGAACGGATTTTGTGTGAGGATGTTCTATGACTCACATAAGTTGAGAAAGAAATATGGCAATGATGTTGCACCAACCGTTGATCCAGATTGATGAGAGGACTGAAATACGTCTAGTCGAGACGTTAAACCAAGCGATTGGTGGGAGGCAACCCATTTAGGTAACTTTTCTAATTTTAAGCGATTTTTGTTTTGTTTAATTTTGTTTTTGTTGAGTTTTATTTTTCTTGCTTAGATTAAATGTGTGGCGTTGTATTGTGCCTAGTTTTTAGGTTTGCATCATGCTTGTAAAGGGTTGTGTTTGGCCTCCCTCCCGCTTCTAAGCTTATTTTGTCTAATCTGCTTATTCGTACAAATATTAGGGACAATGTTCTGTTTAGGTTTGAGGGTGCGGCCACCCTTTCACTATTTTTGCATGATTGTTTTGTATGTGCTAACTTTTTTTGATTTTTTTTTCAATTTCTGCATGATTGTGTGTTTGTTGAGTCAAGTTTTGTCTATTCTCCTGCTTCGAGCCAAATTTTGGAGTAGTAGTTTGCTTAATGGGATGATTTTGGGTTGTGCCTTTGGAGGCAATTTTTGCATGTGTTGAATCCCTGAGTCTAGGCCAAAGTTTTGCTAGTTAAAGCTAAACCACATTGCTTGCACACATCCTACCAGACTCGTAAGTCTCTTAGTGATTGGGTATCACGCTTAAGATGTCTAGATCACTAGTGGAGACTACCCGTGTGAGGTTAGAGCCTATATAGAGTCCTTATGAGTGTAAATTTTTATCGTCACATCTTAAACACTCTTCTTATAGATAAATAAGCATAAATAAAAAGGGTCTCACTCCATACTTTGTGAATTAAAGAACGCCATCTAAAAGCATCATTGTAGTCTTCACCTTTGTTTGTTTGCTTGACCCGTGCCTTTAGAGATGACATAGGCTATGTCTGTTAGTCACTACAAATGTTCCAAACACGTCCCTTGCCTTGTGCGCGTGCTTGAAAGTCCTATCTATGCTGATCTACACACTAAACTCCATCACTATATCCACCTATATCATACACATCACCACATTTTACCTAAACACTATACACCCCACCAACCTTTCTACTACTATTATGGCTTGCTATCATAGTGAAATGAAGCTCAAGAAAATCAAAATTGTAAAAGTAGTGTGTACTTAGGCTATATGTGTAAATTGTGCAAAGAATAAGGCTCAAAATGTATGAAAAATAAAAAAGTGCTAAAAGAAAAAGAATAGCACAAAAAGCATTTAAAGCTCTAAAGTGTAAAAGTTGTCAAAATGTAAAGCAACATCATATAGCACAAAATGACTAATTGATAATTCATGCCTAGATGCTATAATTATGAAAAGCGTGCCAAATAGAATCTTAAGCATAATCGATAGCTAGCCCGCAATACTATATCCACCTAGCCTCTCCACCACCAATTCACCGTAACCTCACTTAAACTTAAAAAAAAAAAGTCCTAATTGATCTTTAGGAAGGGTCTTAGTTTGTTGATGAAAGTATCAAATGGTGCTCTGCTCTTGTTCTTAATTTTCAAGTCTGTTCTTATGGTCCAATTGCATTTAAACATTAGCGGTTTTTCAAAATTTCTCATATGAGTGTAAAATTTAAAAATTTCTTTTGCATAATTTCCAACCGTATATGTTTGTTGAGTAAGCTTAGGTTTTAAGTGATAAAATGAGAGAGATCTTGAAAGGTATAGAGTTGAGGTGAAATGCTATCATAAAACTCTTGTGTTCGATGCTTTTGAAGCTATGTTTACTAAAAAGTATGTAATTGCAATCTCTCTTGTTGCAGCGCCTTAGCTTGCACTTTTGAAGCTTTCTCTTAAGGGTATTAGCATGCATATGTCTCCAATCTGGTTCTCCCCTTAATGCATCTCTATCTATAGTTGGCTCAGCAGGAAAGCCATTTGTTGATGTCATTCTGTAAACCCTCACGAGACTTCACTCGTCTTCTAGGGATCGCCTAGGGCTTTAAAAGGCTTGTGACATGTGTTAAGTGCCATCGTGTCACCCATGAAAGTGGTGTTCTATTTCTTGTTTGTCTATTCTAAGTATATGTTTATAAATTCGTTTGTTTTTGTTTTGGTTTTGCTCGAGGATAAGTAAAAGATAGGTTTGAGGGTATTTGATCGGACGATTTATATACCTATTTGAGGTCCCCATTTCCTAGATTTTGCACTCGTTTTCAAGTATGTTTTTGTATATAATGTGTTTTGTGAACCTTGTGTGGGTTATATGACCTAAAATAAGGTTTTGAGCATAATTGAAGAGTTCCGGAGGTTAAAGGGTTGAAATTGGAACTCTTCGTGCAAAACATTCAAATTTTGGGGGCAATAGCTCCCTTCTTAGATCGAACTGCATTTCGTGTAACTTATTTCTAGAAATCCCCATGAGTCTACTTTCTAACGCTTTTTACAGATCGCGATTCTGAGTTCATTAGAGGAAGTTATGGCCGTTTTCGTAATGGTGTGCGAAGTTGAAAAAAGAGTGAACTCAACCAAGGTTACCCCAAGGTCGCTTTCCTCTCGGGTTTTCAACTATTTTCTTGACTAGAGAGCCTCCAAGTCGCCCCAAGGTTTCCTTTTTACCCAAAAAAAGTGTTAAAATTCAAGATTTTACCTCCTTGTCCTTGACCTAATTCATTTCCCTATATAACCTTTGATATTTTTATACCAAAACACCAACTTCCTACCCAAGAATATTCACCAATATATCATCTTTCCATATTCATCTTACATCACCATTCCTTACCAAAGAAATCCATCAAGATTCCACCTTTCCTTAGAAATTCTACACATCCACCACATCCATTATGACTTCATCTTTTTGGGCAATAGGAAGTTGAAGATATTCGAAGGAGAAAAATATACAAGTAGAAGAGAAAGCTCTGCACATAGTTTTCTCTACAACTCTTTCTCTTTCAATATCATTGTAGAGTCATGTATTTATTTGCTTATATATGTTGTATGGCTTTATATTGTAATATGAGCTAAATGTCTAGTGCTAAGGCTTGATGAAACCCAACCCTTGACTTTATATATATATAGACCATCGAATTTATCCATGTGTGCTTATTTTTTTTTTGGACGTTTTTGAGTACTTAATGCTTTCATTGGAATGATCTTCTTTTGAATGAATTTTGGTTGTGTTGTGAACCGACTGGAGACTCACACAAAGTGCTTGATGAAATGTCATATATGCATGTCTAGAAAGGTAGACCTACTTAGGATAGCGTATAGGGCTCTTTTGAGTGCACCAAAGTTCTTAATGAATTCATGCATATATTCCGGGGTAATCGAAAGATTAGCTTTGGGTATGTGTGAATGTAATTCTATAACTCGACCGAGACTAGAGATTATTGTTGGGTACATGAGTCTACAATTCATATTTGCACAAATTGGGTATTTAGGTGAGTCTAAGGCTTTAATTGAAAAGGGTTAGATGGATTCTAGTCTTAGTATGTTATCTTTCATGCATTTGATTTCATTACTTGTTATTTTCTTACTGCAATAGCATAAAACCTTTTGAGTAGTTTAATTTAACTTGCTTGTAGAATTCAATTATGAAAACTATCTTTTATTGTTTGTTTGAATAGCAATTAGGCTAATCAATTTTGGTAATCAATCGCTCAGTATTCATGGGAATGAACTTTACTTGTTATTGTACTACACTCCTGGTCTCGAATGATTATGAGAGCCACTTTAGAGTGTTCACTATCCCTCTATCTTTTAAATATCCTCCTTCCTCCCCCTAAATATGTGTGAGAAATAAAAATTGAAAAGATTGAGAACTGAAATTTTCTTCAAGTTTTTTGATTTCTTGTTTTGATCATAACTCTCTCATTTCAACTCCAAATCAAGTGATTGAAAAGCCAAAAATGTTGGTCTTTAAGAGTGAAACAAACCCCAAGCATTTTAAGTGTCAAATGATGTCGTGATTTTGTGCAGTAAATCGCTTTCTACTCGTGGATCATCGTTTGTAAGTGAATCATCTTCTTCTGATTTTCTTTTGTGATCATCGTATTAAATCTTCTTATTGGACAAATAAAAAGTGTTAAGGATGATGTTAATTCATTCTCTAGGTTTGTTTGATCGATTTATTTTTGAATTTTAGCGTTGTGATCATATTTGAACATCTTTTAACTAAACTTGAATAACATGAATTGATTCTAGAAAAGATTTTTGTGATGAGCTTGATTGTTTATTCCTAGATCTTCTTTCATGTTTCTAAGAGCTAGGTTTTTTAATTGTGATATTAAATATTCTAATCTAGTTCTTATTGATTCACAAATTTGGATTTCTAGATAATTTTGAGATTGATTGTTGAAAGCATATTCTAATTATCAAATGGCATGTTCATAGAGTTTTAGTGATCTACTCGCTATATTTGATTGTGTTTGCATCATTTACATCACTTATATTATTTTTCCTTGTAAAAGGTTGAAGTCTCTTTCAAAGTGACTAAAGTTTTGTTTAAAGTAAGAAGACTTAACTAGGACAAGTGGTCCGGATTGTCAAGCAAGGAGTCTTAGTTAGGATCAAGAGGATCAAGATAACTAACCAAGAAGACTTATCTAGGATCAAGAGGATCGGGATAGACAAGTACGAAAGCTTCTTAGAGACATGAGCATCTTGAATAGGAAAGTGCTTCCTATAGGTGTGTAGGTCACATCTTGGATAGGAAGTAGGCAAGGTGTTTCACTAGGCCCGGGGGTAGACTATGAGTTGATAGCTTAGGGAGTATATCATGTGTTGATTGCTTTGAGTGTGTATCTCCTTTTCATCATAGTGAATTGATTGCCGGTGGTTGTGGTATCAACCCATGGATGTTTCCTCTTAGGAGGTTTTACCACGTAAAAATACTTGTGTCAAGTTTCGCTTTATGTTTTATTATCTTCCATAAGTTGTATTGATTGTATCACTTATGTATTGAATTCCGTTTGTGTTGATTAAAACAATTCATTTGTTAGACACACCAAGTGTGCACATCATTGTTGTGTTTGAGAAAAAAGAATTTGGGCCTATAACTATTCATACCCCACCCCCCCCCCCCCCAAAAAAAAAAAAAAAAAAAAAAAAAAAAAAAAAAAATTCTAGGTATACATTACACTATATTGCTTAAGGGAATTTCACATACCGTATGAGGCTGCTCGGCCATATTTGTACGGCTAATATTTTCAATGTGAAGCAACTCGTCCCTTTCCACGACGATTCTGCTTTGGAGAACAAAGAGGTGCTGAATTTGAGGTAGAATTCCCTTTAACCTGGGGAGGATGATGCAGAGCAGGTGGTGAGTTTGTACGGGTAGCGAATTCGTATTTGGGTCACGAGGGGCAACCATAGTCGGGTTGAACTTTGTGGGCCTCTATAGAGGGCATTCGGGGTCGAATCGTCTATTATAATATGTTTCCGGAAAGCCCAAGACGAGCCATACAGATGTTACATAGACTTCGTCCTCCGTAATAGATCACAACAGGCTCAAGTTCGGCCATCTAACTTGTTGCGTGAAGACTTTTAGTTTCTTTTAACTAATGATTTTTGTTTCCTTTTTAACTTAGGATTTTATTTCTTTTTCTTAGGATTTCGTTTAGTATTTTTATATGTTTCCTTTTAACTTAGGATTTTATTTTGTTTCCTTTTAACTTAAGATTCTTAGGATTTTGTTTTCCTTTTTACCTAGGATTTTTTTCTTGTTTGGCAATCTAGGTTCTTTTGAGTCCTAGTGGATTCAATTGCTTTGGCTATTTAATAGTTTGTATTAGGGTTTATTTATTTATTTTTATTTAGCTTTTGACAAATAAAAAGCCTATTGAGTTTTCTCAATTTTATCTTTTTTTCTTTCTGTTTTCTATGGAATTATAGAATTAAGAAACCCTTGTTCGATCATCCGCATGTGAGTTCACGCCTCTATCTACATCAATTTCCTCCTCCTCATCCAATTAGGAAGATCTAACCCAATCAAAAATATGATTCTTATTATCGTCCCCTTCTTCTACCACTACTCAATGTAGATCCATATAATCGGTTTTATTTACTTTATCTTTTTCAACTACCATATCCCTAAGTTTTAACTTTATATTATAATAACAATAAACAAATTGTTTATGCTTAGAATAGGCAAGGCGATTCATTTGTTTTGTGTGTGTTAAAGGAAATGATGACCAATTTGTTTCACAGATGAAAGATGATGTTTGTGGCACCATTTCCATCCATAATTAAGGTTTTTTTTTTTTTTTTATTGTTTTATTTTATTTTTCCAAATTGCTTTCAACTTTAGCAAAAGATGGCATGACATGTTTTACACATTCACTCTTTGTCCAATACTGCTTCAATTGAAAAAAAAAAAAAAATACTACTTCAATAATTCTATTATTGACTATTGTCCTAGAAATTTTTATAAATTTGGTAGTGCTTCTTCTAAAATAATGTACAATCTATATTATTTGAATAATAATTCAAGTGTTTAATGTCTTAAAAAAAAAAATAATTCAAGTGTTTAATATGTATATATTTTTAATAATTTGTAAAATATCAATGGATTTTTAAGGTGAAATTTACAAAATTTCAGGAATATCGGGATATTTCGTGAATATCTAGATATTTATGTGGATATTTCAAAATCGGCTAAATATTTTGCTGGATATTAGGTATTTGCCTATTTCGATATCGGTCCCTCCAAAATATAGATATATCGACAAATATTTCGATATATCTTTCGATATTTAGTTCCTTGCTTATGATAAACCCTAATTTTATTTTTCATTTATCAGAAGAAACAAGAACATGTCGACACCGTATATAAAATGGTGGGCACAAATTTCATTTACTACTAGAAAGAGAATCATGTGTTGCATTAACAGGAAAAAATGGTAGGAATCTAGTAGGAAGCAAACAATGTCACTACAAGAAAATAGTTGATTTGTTGATTTGTTGATAGTTAAAAACTATCAACAATACCAATGTTAAGAAAAGTCTTGACAGTTTTTTTTTTTTTTTTTCCTTGACATTTTTTAATTGTCAAGATATGTTTATAAATTTTTTTTTTTAATTTTCATTATTTAATATATAATTATAATATTTAATTAAATAACTTTTTTTATATTTAAACACCACCTCCCCTCCACCGTCACCGTCCGACAGCAGGCTGCAACTAGACCACCTCGGTGGCTAGACCATCACAGCAGCCGGTGTCCGGAGGGTCGGTCGCCAACCGTCATCAGCCACCCCGCAGCCACCATCCATCGGCCACCTGCAATGCTGTTCGTCTGTCCGGCCACCCCCCACCGCTGCCGACCTCCGTCCACCGCTGCCACCGTCCGACCACTTTTGATAATAATGACAATTAAACTTGAGACCTTAAGTTAAAAGCTATAAGTCTTTACCACTTGACTACAAGACTTGATGTGTTAGCAATTGAACAATATTTATATATAACCTATATGAGTTGTTAGAAATAAAATAAAATAAACCATGTTAGATAAATTTAAATTTATTCAACTAATCAAAATTCTAATTTCTACGACAGACATATATTAAAAAATATTTATTGAAACTTTTAATAAAATTATATTTTTAATAACATATATGTCGAGTTATTGGTCAATACTCTATGGTCACGTTTGGTTACATGGTGGAATGGTAATAAGAATGAGAATGAGAATGAGAAGGAGAATTGAAAAGAAAGCAAAACTAAATTTTTTTTATTTGGTTGAAACTTTAGAATTAGTCTCTGAATCAATATTATTTTGTTTGGTTAACAACGGAATGGAACGGAGTTAACTGTATTTTGAACAAAATACCCCTAATTATAAAATATTCATAATAATAATAAAATATAAAAGTATATTATATATATAATTATATATTATTTAATATAATAATATATTATATATTATATATAATATAATACATATATTATATTATATAATATATTTAATTTATATAAAATAATAATATATTTTATTTTTGGAAAGGAGGGTATTTTGGAAAGGAGTTGGGGCATATGAGGACATTTATGAAATATGAATTTTAGTTTGGAATGGAAGGGTATTCCATTGGTTTTTTGATGGAATGCCCATTCAACCAAAATGGTGGAATCCCCATTCCGGTGGAATCCCCATTCCATTGGAATCACTATTCTATTGCATTTTAACAAACCAAACGAATTGAATGACTTTCTTTCCATTCTATTTCATCCAACCAAACATGGCATGTAGGAGACTCATGACATCAATTGTAATAAACATGATTTGGAATACAACTCTCATTACAGGGGAGATATTTCTCAATATGCTTCTTGCAATTTAATGAACAAATGTAAGACTTAGATTACTAATTTATATGGGTAATTGAATTATTAACGCGTCTCTTAGTATAAAACAAGAGAATGCAAAAATAAATAAACAATTTTTTAAAAATTATTTTTTTTGAATTTTTTAAAAGTAAATAATTTAAAAGTAAATTTATTAAATTTAAAATTTTACTTATCCAATATCGGTTTGCCTAAAAACCGATATCTTACTGTAATATAAATCTATATTGGAATTTTGTTTGGTGTTGAAAATAGGAAGTAAAAGTTTTAAAAAATTATTAAAGATAAATAAAAAATTTTAAAAAACCGTCAAGAACAATTCTTGACAGTTTTTGAGAACTTTCAAGAAAAAACTGTCAACAAAGACAGTTTTTCTTGTAGTGAACTGATTGATCCAAACGAACAAAATGCGGTCTAATTTTATCATAAGCCCTCACCAAATCAATCTTGATGGCCATCTGCCAACTTCTCTCTTTCTTCTTCCTTATAGTGTGTAACAACTCTCGAGTTATTATATTATTCTCAGCGATGACTCTTCTAGGATGAAAACTGTCTAGGTCTTTCAGAAAGTAAAAAATACTATGTATAGGTCTTTCAAAAAAAAATAAAAAATAGCTACTCCGTGTATTGGTCTCATCCAACATTCAAACATCCAAATAAATCAAAAAAATATTAAATATCTGTAATCAACCAATAAACATAAAATATATATATATAAAAAAATAAAAAAATAAAAATAAATAAAAACACCCTAATTCTGTTCTATTGATTAAATTGGATAAATTAAGAGCATCTTCAATGCTATTATACATTTGTAGAAAATTGAGTGCTACATAAGATAATTAGAAGTTGAGGTAGAAAAAACATTTCCAATATAATTATCTAATTTACTTGATTATGGATATGATGTGACAAACATTTTTTAAAAGAATATAGAGTTGGGTTTCTAACTTTAAAAACTCTCTTAGAAATGCTGATTACGATTTCTAACTTTTTCTCACTAATAATATTAAATCTCATTTAATTGTAAAATAAAAGAAAAGAGAGAATGAGATAAACGAATGGTCAAAATGGATACATATTTGATTTAAAATAAAAGAAGAGAGAGAGAAATAAATATTTTAGGATGATTGATCAAAAATAGATACATATTTGATTTTAAATAATTGCATTGGATATGAGAATGTGAATTTCTTAAATTTTTTTTGACAAAGTGGATCTATATTCAATATATATACTGATGTGTCACTAGTTAGGAAAAAAAATGCATATTTGCCTTGGAGATGCTCCAATAATTTGAGATGATAGAATAAGTATATTCATTTTAATAAGGGTATTATTGGTATTATAATATGTGCTAATAATAATGGTTTAATTTTTAAAATTTGGATATGGGTGTATTTATAAAATGGGTGTATAAATCTTAATTATGGGTGACAATATCGGCACCAAAGTATAAATTCTTTTATGGAGTTAAAAGTTCCTTGACTTGGGTGGTAAATTTCAGTAAGTTTGCTATGTGTGTAAGTCCTTCTCTTTTAGCTAGCGAGGGGGAGAGGCTGGTTTTGATCGTGGGAGTAAACCTGGTGGAATATCATGAAAAATATTTAGGCCTTTCTTGCTTCACGGGAAGGAGTAAAAGGAAGTTGTTTATCGATATTGTCGACTGAGTCTAGGGTAAAATTAAAGGGTGGGGAGAGAAATTTTTATCGGTTGTTGATAAAGATATCCTTATCAAGGCAGTGGTCTAGTCGATCCCGACTCACACCATGAGCCTATTCTGTCTTCCAAAAAGTTTGATAGCTGAAATTCAACGTTTGAGTGCTCGTTTCTAGTGGGAAGCAATGACAAAAGGCGAAAGATTCATTGGTGCACTTGGTCTCGGCTTTGTTAGCCTAAAATGGAGGGTGGGTTGGGATTCTGTGATCTTGAGACGTTTAATAGAGCCCTCTTGGCTAATCAGTGAAAGAGAATTCTTAAAAACCCAGATTCCATTGCCATGAGAACTCTAAAAGGCTACTATTTTCATAGTAGTAATTTGATAGAGGCCTCTAAAAAGTCCTTTGGCTCTTTTATCTGGAACAGCCTGATGTGAGGAAATGGGGTTTTAGAGTCTGGCTTGAGATGGAAAGTGGGTAATGGGTCCTCTATCCGCATCTATAAGGATAAATGGATCTTGAGACCTTCCATATTTAAAATCCTTTCCCTTTAAAACTTAGGTGTTGATGAGACAGTCAACCTGCTTTAAGCAGGTGGGATATGTAAATCCTTAAGCAGAACTTCCCTAAAAGTGATGTCGATGCTATCCTTCAAATCCCTATTGGTGACGATAGAGCTGATGATACTGTCATTTGGCATTTTGAAGGTAATGGTGGTTATTTTGTGAAAATTGGCTACTGGGCCGGTTGAGCCCTAGAGACAAGTCTCAGTCCCTCAAGTAGCTCCACTGTGGTGTATTGGTAGAAGTCCTTGTGGAAATTGACATTCCCGCTAAAATTAAAAAAAAAAATTATTTGGAAAGCTTATTACGATTGAATCTAGGCCATGTCGAACTTGGCCTGGAGAGGAAATTCTAGTAGATGGTAGATGCCCTACTTGTAAAAGCTCTAAGGTATCGACTTTGCATGCTCTTTGGGAATGTCATAAACTAAAGTATGCTCTGCTAGAGTGGATGCCTTGGAAGGTAGGGATTAGAGGTAATTATACAAAAAAATTTGATCTGGATTTTGATTATTTCTCTAGAATGGATTGAGATGAGTTCGAGTTGTTCTGTGTAATTGTCTGAAGGGTTTGGATCTTGCGAAATTCCCCTCTTCATGATGCTAAAAGACGGGATATTCTTGATGTGGTGTGGTGGAGCAAGAATTATTTACTTGAGTTCCAAAATCTTGAAGTTGATAAGGCTTTGAGTCCTGTGCATGGTAGGAATGGGCGAATTTTTTGGAGGCCAATAGAGCCTGGGTTCTTTAAGATCAACTATGATGCTGCAGTAGATTATTGTGGGGATCGAATTGGTATAGGCATTGTGATTCGAGATGCTTCGTCATGGCTTCTTGCTGCTAAGTGATGGAAGCTACCTTTGATTCTTAGGTGGCTGAGACGGTTACTATCTAGAGAGGTATCCTTTTTTGGTAGAGATTGTGGTATGGCGCCTTGTGTCCTTGTGTCCTTGTGTCCGATGCAAAGATGGTGGTGAACTGGATTAACGGTGGCAATCATTTGAATTCGGCTAGTGGTATTATCCTTTATGATATTTCCAGTTTGATGTCCTGCTCGGATGGTAAGGCAATCAACCATATCCCTAGATTGGCCAACCAAGTTGCTCACAGGCTTGCTAAAAACACTCTGGTGATCGTTGAAGATACTTATTGGATGGAGGATTATCCAAATTGTACTAGTAGAACTATTGAAACTGATAAGCCTAGACAGGCTTTGTTCTTCTGTCTTTCTTCATTTTCTTGTTTTTTTTTTTTTTTCAAAATAATAATAATAATAATAAAAGTTCCTTAACTTAGTCATAGAGACTTCATGTACAATCTCCATCAACCCACTAAGGTTCACGCCTTAACATCTTGCATATATTATAACCACAATATATGTGGGGAGACCTCTTCCGGTATTTGGAGCTAACTTCTTCTGATTATGGAAGTAAGCATACGTATCTGTAGTGTTTAATCTCGGTAGATTCCAATAGCCCTCAATCCTTTTTAGTACCAGATTACAAAAAAAATAAAAAATAAAAATAAAAAATAAAAATAAAAAAAAAATCTTTTATGGATATTTTTACTCTAAAATGTTCTTTTGTATTATGAATAAAGATTCCTTTTATATTAAAATATATGGAATTACCAAAAACATATAATTTTGAGGTATGTAGGGAATCAAGAGAAAGCATACTTACCTCTTTTTTTTTTTTTTTTTAAAGAAACAAAACTTCAACAAAACTTTTACTGGGTAATAGCAAGAAATGATCAAAAAAAAAAAAAAAAAATTATGGGTTTACTATTTTTTAAGTCACTTCCAAATATTTTATTATCCTTATCAAATTTAAAGTTGAACCGACAAAATTACCCTTCATTTAGTCTTCACTCGCCAACCCAATATTCTACAATGAGGCCCCGTTTGGTACGTGGGATATGATATGATTATTTTTATGGGATTAGATAGGATTAGATTAATTGTAATGTTATCTTGTGTTTTGTGCAATATAAGATATGATTGAAAATAAAGTAATACTATGTTTGGTATATTGTGGGATTGGACAAAATAAATATGAAAATCCTAAGATTAAAAATATATTTGGAAATTTCCAGATATCATCAAACAAAATATTTTTTTAAGCTTTTTTCAGATTTCTTGTGAAGATATCTTCAAACAAAATAATTATATATATATATATATATATATATAAATAAATAATAAATAAAAAACTAGACAGTTTTTTCCAGATTTCTTCAAATTTGGAAAAACTTTTCATTCCAAATTTGAAAAAATCTAAGAAAATTCCCAGTTATCTTCAAATAAAATAATTTCTTAAATAAAAAAAATTGAAGAGCTTTACTAGATATCCTTTGAAGATATCTTCAAACAAAATAATTTTTTTAAAAATTTTGAATTTTTTTTTTCTAGATTTCTTCAAATCTAGAAAAAGCTTTTCAAATATGGAAAGGTTTCTAGATTTGAAGAAATCTGGGAAGAAAAAAAAAAAAAAAGAAGCTTGAATAACAAAATAATTAAAAAAATAATAATAATAAAGAGGGAGAGAAGGAGATTGAAGAGATTTGGAAATTTCCAGATCTCTTCAAGTCTCCATCGATGGAGGCTCCATCTAAGATTGAAGGATTGTTAACGGAAATGATATTGAAAATAACAAAAATGAATCTTGACAATAAATATAGTCTTTATGTGCACTTTTCTCACCTAAATCTCTTGACTCAACCTCTGTTTTAAGATAGTAAGAAGAAGAAGAAGAAGAAGAAGAAGAAGAAGAAAAAGAAGAAAAATCAAATCTGAATCCGAATCCGAATCTATGACCATGACACAGTAAAAATCTCTACATACAAGCAAAAAGAGACAAAAAGGAAGCACAAACAACAAAGTAATGGAGACAATTATTAGACTGAAAATATAAACATGAGAGAGAGAGTCAAAGTGAAAGAAAGAGATTAAAATGAATCCCGTGATTTTGGTGGGGACTATTTTATCTCATATCAGTGTGATAAAAAATTTAGATGGGATAAATTAATCCTATTTCACCAGCCAAACCAAATATAGGAAAGGGATTAAAAAAAACGAATAACGTTGACAATACATTTTTTTTTCTCTAAAATTACATACTAGTTAGATCTGAAGTTACATGGCCGTTATTTTTGAAGTTGCATGCTAGTTATTTTTTAAATTACAATCGTGTTAGTTATTTTTGAAGTTGCATGCTAGTTATTTTTTAAATTACAATCGTATTAGTTTTAAAGTTACATGCTAGTTGATTTTCAAGTTATATGCCCGTTGATATTAAAGTTACATGCTATTTGATTTTGAATTTAAATACTACAAAGGCGCAAACTTGTCCAAAATTGATTAAAAGTTATAAAAACAATAAAATCTTTCCACGTGGATAAAAATAAGGGTGAAATCCATTTTAGTCCCTCTAGTTTGACCTATTACAAAAACTGGTCCTCCGGTTTTCAACTTTATCTTGACATGTTCCGTTAGGTTTCAAAAATCCGTATTTCAGTCCCTACCGTCTAATTCCGTTAGGGTTCCGTAAGATCATCAAGGGTATAATGGTAAAAGCAGGGTTAAAATTAATAGTTTCAATTAAAAACAATTAAAATTTTGAATTAAAAAATGAACATTAAAAAAAATTAATAATATATATATATATCTAACAGATTTTAACAAACAAATAAATATAAAATAAAACAAAACAAATATATATATATATCACCATCAGTATCACGATCTGGAAACCCAGTCCAGACTAACAAACAAACAAAAAATCGAAATAAAATAAGTAATATTAAAACATCATCATCGGCCTAAATCATCATCATCATCGACCCAAATCACCATCTCCCACATCCATATCTTCTTCAATCAACAACATCAGAAACAATCTCATTTGACCAAACTTCAATCACAACAATACCCACAATAATCCCAAAATCTCACAAAAATCCCAATTTTTTAGATAAACCCACTTTACCAAAACCTCAAAATTCTCAGAAAAACCTAAACTTGACACACACCCGCTTCACAAAAATCAACAAAAAAAAAACCCAATAGCATCTACAAAACCGCAACAAGAAGAAGAAGCATCAGCAGTTTTGTGAGCATCAACGAGCCAGAAGCAGCCCTTAGATGCGTGCAGATCATTGAGAAGAAGAAGCATCAGCAATTTGGTGATGGTGGTGAGAAGGGGAAGGAGCGATAAGCTTGTAGTATACTTGTCGACATAGTAGATGAAGAAAACGAACAAGGAAGATGAAAGATTTGGGTTTGGGTTGTGTTGAATTGACGAATAAGGAAGAAGACGAACAAGGTTGAAGAAGACGAACAAGGAAGATGAAAGATCTGGGTTTGGGTTGTGTTGAATTGACGAACAAGGAAGAAGAAGATCTGGGTTTTTTTTTTTTTTTTTTGAACTTTAATTGAATCAAGTGGTGGTGTTTGATTGAATGTGGATTGGGGTTTTGATAAATCAAAATAAGAATAATTAAATGTGGGTTGGGTTATCAAAAAATAAAAAATAAATAAATAAAACAAGCGGTTTGGGGTTTTGATCGAAATCAGACTTAGATGAAAAATCAGAACTTAGCAGATCTTGGTTTGTTTTTATTTTTATATTTAATTAGTCTTATTTTTAAATTAATTTATTATAAATTTAATTAGTCTTTTTTTTTATAAATGTAATTAGTTTTATTTATAAATTTAATTAGTTTTAATTAGTATTATTATTTAATTTATTAATTTAAATGCATTATATATATATATATATGTATTTTTAATTTTTTAATTTTGAGATTTTCTTTAAATTTTTATTGTTTTATTTTTTAATTAGGGGCAGCAGGGTCATTTGACCCTCTGACACTGTCAAAAAACACTTTTTCAATGGAAAATTTAACGAAAGGACTTAACGGAATAATACTGAAAGCAGGGGGATCGGTTTGTGTAATAGGCCAAACTAGAGGGACTAAAATGGATATCACCCTAAAAATAATAAATCCCCTAATTTTTTTTTTGTCTGTTTACACCCTTTTACCTCTTCATTTAAAGAATGCAAACCTGTTTGTTTGTTTTTTTTCTTTTTTTTTCTTTTTTTTTTTTGCCAGCATAAACAAATTTCTTTTGCGTATAAAAACCGTAACGATAAAAGGCGCATAATTGTTAGATCGATGTATCGAACGGTTAACAATTGAAGGATTGTACGTATTTTGTAAAATATAAATGATAATTAAATGCAAGTCCTTGTAATTGATGGTGATCATGAATTGAAGAAGTCACAATCAGAAGCGACAATATGTTGGAGAAAACATTCAATAACTTTGATTTCTTATCAAAAACTATTCAAAGTGTCGTTTTTTTTGTTTGAATAACTTTGATAAAAAAAAAAAATGACAAACAAAATCTTTCACGCCTTAACTTTAAGATTCTATATAATTGATGGATGGAGAGATGTTGATGCAAATCTGCAATCAATCAATCAATGCTGTCTTTGTATCCTTTTAAAAATTTTCACACAAAATTGGTTAGTTGATTGTAATTAACGTGCAACTGGACCAAACTTTTTATCTCTTTAATTTGTTTCAATTTCTTCCAGCTGCCTTGTAATTTTCTAATTAATCTTTATTGTACTGAAAATCAGAATTGTTTCACAAGTGTCCTATTTTATTATACTGATCGATAATGAAAAACCCTTTAATAAAATGCAGTGTGTCGTGTTATTATCTTTCATATAGGTTTGTTCAATAAAACTCTTATTCAGGCGAATCTTTGGTGAGATGAGCATATCACATAGGTTTTGTTCATTAAAACCCTACCACACATGAATTTAACAAAAAAGGGAAACGAATAAAATTATATCCACACAAATACATGTGTATATCTACGTACATACATTTATATAATAATGTCCCGGGTTAGTTTCCAAATTGATTAAGCATGATATATATATATATATATATATATTTGTTGTTGAAGGAATTGATTAAGCATAATTATGTGGTAGAAAGGTACCCTTTTGTGGTTGGATTACAATGGAGATTTTGTGTGAAAGATCATATACAGAGTTGGGTTTAAGTGATTATGCATTTGTGGTAGAGATAAGTCGACGTCCCATGAGAATGATAAAATGCAACTTTTTTGGTGATGGCAAGCAAGGGCTTGTTTTTCAAAAAAGTGTTTATGTGGAAGCAATACACTCAACATCAAAGTGTGTGTGTTTGAGTCATTCTCTTGTTGTGTGGTCTTTGTGGGGCAGTAATGAAGCAAAATACCCAGCATTTTGATGACCTTTCACGCTTCTTCACAGCCTAATAATTTAAATACCCTTCCCCACCCTCACAAACTGGAATCCACAATCCACACATGTCCCCTAGTCAGGCCAGATCTGGTTTTTTTTTTTTTTTTTCGTATTATTTTATCATGTGATAATCAATTTGTAGTGCTACAATACATATAATAACATGATATAATCAATGAAATCATACGAAAAAAAAATCAGGCACAACCTGACTAAAGGTGCTAGCCCAACAAATTATATCTAATCATGTGATGTGAGCATGCAGTAAGTCACATTTTGAACCTACAGAGTATAGTAGGATGCCCCGCCTGTCCAACCCAAGTTTTATTTTTATATTTTTTAACCGATTATTATGGTATATAGAGATAAAATTTTAAATTTAATAAATTTTGTTTTACTATGTTTCATAGAATGATAATAAAATGATAAGATAAGGTTGACTCAATGGTAAACAAATCATATCTATATTTAAGAGATTGTGGGTTCAATCCCGAAATATTGTAATAGTTAATAAAAAAATAAATAATAAATAAATAAATAAAGGAAAATAAAACACCATGCTTATTAGTCGTGAAACCAAAATGTGGATGTCAATATCACCGACCATCTTTAGAGGTATAAACAGTTTGACAACTTTGCAATATGATATTTTTTTTTCCAAGTCACTGTCGGGGCTGTTTTAATTGTCTAAAGATTTTTTACAACTTACACAAATCTTTGATTCTCAATCTCAACCATACATATATAGAAATGTATATGCTAAATCTGTACTTCAATTCTATTCATGTCCTCACCAACACACAATTACTTAGTTAATTACTTTTTCTTCTGAAACAGTTAATTTTCTTGGTTGTATATGTACAAGTGCTTTACCAACCAAGCATTTAAGAATCTGAAAATGACTCAATTAGGAAGCTGGTCCCTTACCTAATTGAGTGGCTTGAGTCATTGTCCGCTTGAAGAGAGGTTCACATACTTTTTTTTTTTTTTTTAATATATTTTATTTTAATAAAAAACCAATATCAATCTTTGATCTAGTAAAATTGCACTTAAAAATTCAGATAAAGAGAGGTTCATGTGTGTAAAGGAGAATATTAAAACTATTACTTTGAAACATCCCGTTGAAAAATCTCATGATTGATAATATTACATGAAGTTTATAAATGCATGCAGGGGCGAAACCAGAATTTTTTTCTTGGTGGATTGTTGACAATTTCATATAGATGAAAGAAGATAATAATAATAATAATCATTTTGATAACAAATCTGGACAACACGGTAAAAGTTCTATTAATTAAAATAAAAAGTACACATAGTCAAGGGACATAATGAGTCTTATCCTCCTAAAACACAAGAAAATATTTTGAGACATATTTTGAGACATTTTTCTCAATTTAATTTTGGGATAATTACCCGGTAGCTATCGAATTGACACATTATCAAAATGGCCATTGGATTGGAAAGTTGTTCCAAAATAGCCATTGGATTGGAAAGTTGTTCCAATGAACTTTGTGATACTAATGGTCATTCCATCCAATTTCATCAAATGAGTGGCATTTTGGTAAATAAGGAGATGTCATTAATTTATTTTAGATTTTCAATTTTTTCAATAAGTGATATTTTGGTAAATAAGTGGATGACATTAATTTATTTTAGATGTCTTTTGGAAATCAATTTTTTGTTTTTGAAAATCAAAGAACATAAAGGACACAATAAGCAATTCTGGGGTCTTGCCTAAACTACACATCACTGATTCTAGATCAACCAGAAACACAAGACAATGTTACAAATAGTTCATGCATCAGAACTTGCAACTAATTTTCACTTTCCTTCCACCCTCCGAAATGCTCTCTACTGGTTTCGTTCTCTGACTGCGGAATCCATTAAGCAACAATCATATCGAAGAACAATATAAGAGAAGAAAACAAAATTCTGATAATGGTCATGATCCAATATCAATCCTTAAGAAAGAAATGACTTCAGGTTTTCAATCTTTTTTAGTACCATAGTAAGCTACTACACAGTTGAGATATGATATGAGTTGATTTATAACATATATATATTATAGAGACTGAGATCGTAAAAAAATTGTGAAAATTACCTTGTGAGTAACAGTGATACCAACTTGAATCTCTCCACGATAATATTGATCAGCGGCAATCACGTTATATTTGCGAGTATAATTAAATCAATTTATTTTAGATGATAAACCGTTTCTTTTGTTTTTTGAAAAGAATAATTATATTTAGTGTGTGTAAATATATATATATATATTTATTTATTTATTTTACACACACTAAATATAATTATTCTTTAAAAAATATCACTCATTGAAAAAATTAAACATCTAAAATATATTAATGGCAACCCCTTATTTACCAAAATGCCACTCATTAAATGGAATTGGATGGAATTGGATAGAATGGTCATTAGAGTCACAAAGTTCGCCAAAAATAGCCATTTTGGAACAACTTTCCAATTCAGTGACCATTCTGATAATGTGTTATCAATTCGATAGCCATCAGGGTAATTATCCCCTTAATTTTTCACTTAGTAAAGGAAATAAAATGGACTTGAAAGATGGTTTGAGACATTTTTTAAGTTGTTAGGGTTTAATAGGCTATTTCAGTTGGGTTTGGGAGATTTAAAACTAAACTGGATGTATTTAGCACTAAAATGAGATGTATTTAGAATTATTGAAGAAATTTTTCTTTTTCTTTTTTTCTTTTTTTTTTAATGCTAGGGTGGACTGTAGAGCATTTTAGCCAACCTAATTCCGCCCCCGAATGCATTATATGTGTTGCTTTGAATGACTTCGTTTTTCGATCCATAAATCGAATGACACCGTCGTGATATTTGATATACCTTCTACGATATGACCATTTAAACCTGATTTTTATATTATAGGATAAACCGAGTCGGTTTTTAATACAGTGAAAAGTTATAAATAAAAATGGGCATAAAATCCGATAAAAAGAAGTAATTTTGGTTGTTGGGCTTTGGTCCAAGTTGGTGTCAATTGGACTTCCCGGCCTCAAAATTGAGGTCTAGCCTAATTTAAACCCGCAAGCCTAGAGAGCCAAACAGCACTCAAAGAATGAAATAAATCAAGATTATCTGTATTTACACCCGCCAAAAATTTGACTTGTATTTGCATACATAATTTTTATTTAAAATTCTACGTTGTCATTATAAGTCACTTATTACTACAAATATATTTTCCTTAATTTTATTGTATCATGTTTTTTATTTATTTATTTATTTATTTAATAAATCTCACTCAGAAGTTACAATTATTTTGCTATCCACTCCATAATCATTATAATTTGTAAGTAATCTATTGTTTTTTTTTTCTTTCCTTTTTTAAAGTTTAATTTATTTTCTATTTTAATAAAATGATGAATGAATAAAAAAAATGAAAAGGAAACCACATCCAAATTTATTTATTTTAAAATAAATTACTTATTTATAAAAAATAAAAAAAATAAAAAAACTACTCACTCAGATTTTTAAATACTATTATTAAATATCAGCTACGGATATTGATACCCATAAAACTTATTAGTACACCCATGTCTAAAATTTAAAAATTAAATATTACTATAAGGACAATGGTAGACATCCAACCATTTTGTCCAACTTTTGTATCAAACTATTAATGTGTCAATTGGTGATTTATCCATGTATCCACTCACCAATTGATACATAAATGGTTATATGCAAAAGTTGGACAAAATGGTTAGATGTCTAATATTATCCTTACTATAAACACCCATCCTAATGCCAACAGTACCCTCATTGAAATAAATATATTCATTTTAATACATATTATTTATAAACACTCTTAAATTATTACCACACCCAATATATATATATATATACATATAAATCATATTATTTTTGGAATCAAATCATTTTTTGATGATAATCCAATTTACTTTTAGAAATATCTCGAATGTAGGAGTCTTATATAAAAGGAAATATGTATATGAGGTCAAATGATTTTCAATTTGGAATTCTCTTATTTATACGGCTATCTTAAAAAAAAATTCTTATTGACATCTATAACTGTCTAAAAAAAAAAAATTGTTGATATTTACGACTATAGTTAAAAAAAAAAATAATGTTGTTTTTTGATATATATATATATATATATATATATATATATGACAAAAACAACATGATAATCATGTGATGATGAGAAAATTTGATACTTGAAATAAAATTAGAGTTTAATTAGGGTTTATCATAAAAATTAAGATTTATCGTAAGTTTTTTTTTTTTTTTAATAAAGAAATATAGTTGAAGATATGAATGTAATCAATGAGTGTATATAATATTTGATTTATTTTTAATTAAAGTAACTTTTCCTTATTGATAAATTTCTATTGAGATATTTTTATAGTTAAATTTTTAAATAAAATATGGATGTACTAATAAGTTTTATGGGTGTCAATATCGACTCCCTTAAATATCGTGGGAAAAAAATACTGAGTGGATAACAAAATAGTTTTTAGTGAGGTTTATTTTAATAAAAATATTATAATAAAATGAGAAAGATATTTTTCTTATTCAAAAGATTACAATCACAAATAAAAAATTATGTTCAATGTCATGTTTCCATTTAAGTGGAATTTTTATAATGGTGCGGATATTGACATCCATAAAATTTATTAGTACACCCATATTTTATTATAAAATTTAATTACAAAAATATCTCAATAGAAATTTACCAATAAGGACAAATTACTTTAATTAAAAATAAACCAAATACTATATACACTCATTAATTACACTCATATCTTCAACAATATTTCTTTATTAAAAAAAAAAAACTTTATGATAAACCCTAATTAAACTCTAATTTTATTTCACGTATCAAACTTTCTCATCATCACATGATTATTATATTGTTTTTGTATTTCTTTATGTATAGTTATGAACTCTATCAATAAACAACGTATATGTTTTTTAACGATAGTTATAGATATCAATAATTTTTTTTTTTTGAGATAGTTATATAAAAAAGAAAAATCCAGATTGAAATCTCTTGACCATATATATGGTTTCACATATCCCTTTTTATAAAGCTCCTACATTCGAGATATTTCCAAAAGTAAAATGGACTATCATTAAAAGAGGATTTGATTCTAAAAATAATATGATTTTTTTATTTTATTTTATAAATTGAGTGTGATAATAATTTAAGAGTGTTTATAAATAACATGTATTAAAATAAATATATTTATTTCAATGAATGTACTATTGGTATTAGGATGAGTGTTTATAATAATATTTATTTTTTAAATTTTAGACATGTGTGTACTTATAAAAATGAGTGTACTTATAAATTTTATGGGTGTCAATATTCATACCCTTTTTATAATAAAATGAAAAATATATGACTTTAATTAATGGTGCTTTTCATATAAGTATATAACTATCATTATATCTGATGGTATATCTGACAGTGTATAAATGGCACGGTTGTTTAACGTGTCGTGTCGTTCGACAGGTCCAACTCCAAGGGCGTTAACAATAAAAAAAAAAATTAAAATTTATTTATTTAAAATTAAAAATTTATTTATTAATTTTTACTTATGTAATAACATATGTTTTAGATTATCTTATTTATTATTTTCGTCTAATAAAATAAAACATAAGAAATAGATCAATTTATTTAATAAAATAATTCAAAGAATATATAAAGATTTAAAAAAAAAAAAAAGAAATAGATGAATTATTTAATAAAAAATGTGTAAATCAGATAAAAAACTATAAGGTAAAGAAATGAATTTTATTTACTGATTTAGATTCCGGTATTACATGATTCATGATTGCCTCGTTAAAAGCCTTACCAAGAAAAAACCAGTGGGATAAGAACTTGGTAAGGGAAAAAAGTGCAATCGAATTACAATTTACAAGTACACGTATAATTAAAATTTAAAATTTAACTCTTTAGTCTTCAGGCATCCTCCTAGTTATTATCGGAACCCTCATCGACGTATAAGTTGGAAAATTTTTGAATTACTTCTTTGTCCTCTATTTGATGTTGCATCCTCATTCAAGCATGCTCCCAATCCCGAAGGCATGTTAATACTTCCATTATCTCAGGAGTCAAAGAAGTTCTTCTTGGTTCGATGATACATTCATTTGTGCTGAATTTCTGCTCTGAAGAAACAGTGAACACATGGATAATGAGTACGTCACGTACTAGTTGTAACAGTACTAGATGTCTGTTACTATGGTTTTTCCACCATAACAGCAGATCAAATTCCTGGACATCCTCCCTTCCACTGGTTGTTTCCAATTGAGAGAACTCAGCATCAAGAAAGTTATTGAGTTCAGCATTTTGAGGCTGAGCAGGTATTGCCATTAGAGGTTAAGATGAAGAACTTGACAACCTCCCGTTGGAAGTCCCATGCCCACCATTTAGGAGGATGCTCCAACTTCTCTTCAACGGGCGTGTGTCATGTTCTTCTGATGGTAGTATATTTACACCGTCAAACCTACGCTCATAAATACCATAAACATCAAACAACTTTGTTCGCAGGTCATTATACCGTTGATTAAAATCTAAGTTCAAGTTAGTAACAATATAATAAAGAAAGGTTTCTAAACCAGATAATTTAATCATAGGATATAATATAACACCTAAAGCATAGAGGAAAAGAATTTCATACTAGTATTTTTTAAAAAAAAATTTCTCCATGGCCACAACTGTAGTGCTTAAGGTTTCATCATCTCTATAAGTTAATCATATTAGACATTTCAAAAATCTGATGTATATATTACTAGAGAAGATGCGGGGTAATAGACCCCCGGAAAGATGTACAGTGGAATCGTAAAAAATCTTTAAAATTTTGATAAAAATATTTTCCACATACCAATCTTCTACGGTTAGTATTTCACTGCCCATTTTCGTATTATAAAAATATGTAATAGTAATAGAATAATCAATAGCATTTTGCAGCATTAAATAAGTGGAGTTTCACCTTAACAGTATATTTGTTTGGAATCTACAGGGTCATAGTCGGTTAGCGTGATAGTATCTGTCAAATTCTAACAATCTTGGATTAGAGCTACTGATCTAAAAAAGGGCATCTCTGATGCATTCTTAGATTTTACAACTAAATTTATGATGTGACATACATACCGTTGGTGGAAAAAATAACCCCCAACCTAGGGGACATCGTTGTCAAAAAAACAAGCCAATAGATCTAGTGTTTGTTGATGTATTATCTAATGTGATAGAAATAATGCGTTGAGTTGTTCTATAATCTTGTAAAACAGAATTAATGACTTCATAAATATTTTCAGGGGTATGTTGAAAATCCATGGAATGAAAACCAAGAATTTTTTTTATATCCTCCAATTAGAGTATAAATAGTATCATGTGACATATAAATAGTCATGTTTGAAACGTGCATTCCAAATATCGGAAGTTAGTGCAATAGAAATACTTAGATGTTGTAATTCAGCGATCGGGTTGTCTCGTTCGATGTAAAAACATTTTTTCAAATTGTTTTAGTGGTTGTTCTAGAAACAGCTTTAACTTGGGGGTTATAGGCTTTTTGTATAAATTCTTCATAAAAAATATTGTCATCGAAATTAATCGGTTGATCAGTTTATGTAATATAATGTGCCATACATTCTCTAGTATACGTGGAGTCATAACGGACCCGTCTGGAGTTTCTTTGTAGTTGTGTCTATGTTGTAGTATCTACCTATCTATGTTTAGACATGCATTTTTTCATATGCCTATCCAAATGTCCTGTTCCCAACCCAGAACCGCTGTATAATGTTTGACAAAATTTATAGCGAGCCATTTTTTTTTTTTTACCTACTGACCGAGCAGGTTACGGTTTCCTATACAAAACATTTCCTTACCTTAGATGTCATTTTTTTGGGTCCTTTGGGACGTGATGTTGGTGTGGAAGAGGGGGAACCTGCTCCTGATGGGCCCGCTGTCGTATTGGTTACATTGCCTCCCGGTGTATAACGGTTAAAGTCATCATTGTACACGTTCAAACCGTCCGGAAAAAAAAGGATCCATTTCCTATAATAAAAATATTAACTCATTAATTAAGCATAAAAATATAAATTTAAAAATTGAGCATAAATATTTAATTTAAATTTAAAAACAAATATAAAACCTAAGAATAAATATTCTAAACATAAATATTAAATATAAAACCTAAGAATAAATATAATAAGCATAAATATTAAATTTAAAAACTAAGCATAAATCTTAAATATAAAACCTAAGAATCAAAATACTAAGCATAAATATTAAAAATAAAACCTAAGCATAAATATACTAAGCATAAATATTTAATATAAAACATTAAAACCTAAGAATAAAAATACTAAGCATAAATATTAAAAGTAAAACCTAAGCATAAATATACAAAGCATAAATATTAAATATAAAACCTAAGAATAAAAATACTAAGCATAAATATTAAAAATATAACCTAAGCATAAATATTTAATATAAAACATTAAAACCTAAGAATAAATATACTAAGTGTTGACAATGATTTTTGGATCGTTGAAAAGTTAACTGTCCAACAATAATTGTATTAATGGTGATAATGGAGAAATATAAGAAAATAAAAACTAATCACACATAACACTGTATTTACATGGATAACCCTAAGGCGGAAAAAAAAAAATAACCACGATTGTCGGAGATAGCGAGGGAAAGAATATCACTATGAATAATATTGTTGCAACTCAATACTATCTCTCAAGTTCTTTTTCTCTTTTGTGTAATATGTGAGAATAATTGTCCTTTAACTTCGAATAATACAAGTGTATTTATAGGTTTTATAGGGTGTTGTCTTAATCCTTGGTGTGCAAGTAAATGATTGATTAGATCATATCTTTGCAGTATTATGAGGAGATCATATCTTCTAAGATTCTGATTTATATTCTTGTTTGAGAGTTAATTTCCTGATAGTGATTAATTTTCTTGATTTTAGAAATTATTTTCTGTATAAGAGCTTTGATGTGATTGTGATAAAGATTCCTCGAATTAAGAAATCTCTCCTAATTTGGAAGTCATTGATTTGAGGAATAATTGTTGTGTTTCCTTGTGGGAGATGACTAGGAGAGATAAATCAGATTCTATATCTGGCGTGATCTTGAGTTGATATGGTGTATCAAGATTGGACTTGTGCTTGGTGAATAGGTCTCATATCCTTTAATTGCTTTTGAACGTGGTGTTGCCACATGATGTGTGCTAACCTGTTGATGACATGGTCTAGCTTTGACTTTCTGTTGATGTGGATCAATGTGTTCCGTAATTCCCGTTTTTTTGATGATGTGTCAAACTCTTCAAAAATATCTCTAACACTAAGCATAAATAATAAAATTTTAGTAAAAAAGAAATTACCTTTGTAGTTTGTACTTTGTAGAAGAACTACCTAGACATGAGGGAATGTGAGTAGAGAAAAATTTGGTTGAGAGAGAGAGAGAGAGAGAGAGAGAGAATTTAGAGATATTGTAAAGAGTGTAAAGTATTTAGAAATGGAATGGGTATTTATAGGGAAGGGTAAATGAGGGTAAAATGGTAAATAGAGGGAATTTGAATTTTTTTTTTTTTTAAATAGGGGCCAATAGTAATATTCAAATAATTTTTATTTTAAAAATGCTAATTGACACTGATGTCCCAAAACTCTTATTTGTATAGAGGGCATAATGCAAAATTTTAAAGAGTTTAGGAGGTCCAATTAGCTTTAAAAAAATTGCAATGGTCGGGTAGGTGTGGGTGTGGGGAGTGCAACGGTCGGCCCGCCGTATCGACCGTTAGGTATAGGCATGCGACGAAGCAGGCAGTGTCGTGTCGGGAAGCTCGACACGTCACGCCCCCCTCGTGCCGTACTTGGGCCAACATGGCTTGCCTCCTTGGTGTGCCTAGCGGGACCAGGCCCCTAGGCCCGGCGTAAATTTACGCCGCTAGGCCCGACGTAAATTTACACCATTAATTTTATCACTTACCGGTGATTCCAACAATTTCCAACCACTTTTGTTTTTTTGTTTTTTTTTTGTTGTCATTCTCATGTTTTGGATTCCAACAAAATTTATAACCCCTTGAACAGTAATCATATATCATAATAAATTTCCATAAACTTAATTAATTTATTATGTACTCATGTAACACAAAAAAAGGAACTTTTTATTTTATATTTTATATTTTATACATATTTATGTAATGAAACAACCGATATAAATATATATATATATATATATATAATTTTTCTATTATCTTCTATATCAGGACGAGGACGAAGGATATAGATCATTAGATTTACATACTTTAACTCAAAGTGTATACATTTATCAAAATTTTTCCATAATCTATGGTCCACATTCTTCGTCCTGATATATTTCATATAAGGACGAACTGACATTAAAAAAATTATATATATATATATATATATATATATTCAAATTTGACATTTAAAGGGTCATATGACATCTAACAATATCAAACACTACGATATGTTTTGAATATCTAATTTTACAATCGAGAAAAGTAAATAGTAATATCTAAACAGATTTCCCTCACACCGGCACACTTATTATGGTTTTATAAGTAATCGTTGGACAATACATACAAATGTCAAAGATTGAAGTTTGGTGGGTTAATGGAGGTTGTGAAGTTTCTGGCCACCGAAGTAAGGAGCCTTCAACAACAGTCACAATGTTTGCATGTAAAAGAAATATGAGAAAATTTTGTGAAGCATAGGAAGAGAATTTTTCTTTTATCCACAAACAAAAGGCAAGAGCAACGAAACCAAATATGTGGTTGCCAACCTCACACTCACAGTATCCTATAATCTATATTTCTCTTTAAAGAAAATATATATACAACAAAAAACCATATAATCGGTTTATGTAGATTCACTTTGCTAAACTTGAAACGACGAAGAGCTTAGAGGCCGTTAAAACCAGAGCAAATTTTCCCGCCAAACACATACAAAATACACAGATGCTCTGTTTCTCTCTCTTTCAAACTACTCCTCCTTTAACCACCCAATTCAAACAACATACTTCGTTGTTTAAACCTCAATCCAAAAGTATTATAACCCATTTGTCTTCTCTTAATTTCTGTCTAAACCCAGTTTGTTTTACCAAAAAGGTTTCTGGGTTTCCATCAAAATTCTCTGTTTCTTCGAATTCGGCAGTTTCTTCCTCGCTGAATGATGATTTTGACGTCGAATTGGGTCGGCTTTTGGCTCTTTTACCGGAGGAGATGCGTAGTAGAGTTGGGGAGCACCCGGAGCTTTACCAATTGATGGAAGTGGTGATGGATTTGGGTCGCAAACCGTTGGCTAGATTTCCGTCCGGAGACTTTGTTATATCGGATTCTCCGATCACTGTCCAGGATCTTGAACATGCCACGTCTCAGGTGAAATTTGGTTATTTGAATTCTTGCCTAACAAGTGTTTGATTGAAGTTTTTAGTTCATGATTTGCTGGGATTTGGGGGGTTTTGTGTATGTGCTGTTAATTGACCCTTTATTGTTTCTTTTAAGATTTTATATTATTTGGTTACTAAATGAAAAACATAATTGATTCAGTCAAGTGGCTATCACTGTTATGTGCGTAATCGAATCCTACATTGGTTAAGTATTGGATTAGTCGCAGGTATAAGACCCTTACCCACCCTCTCCTTGCAAACTGGTATTCTATAAAGGGGTTCTATTAAAGGGTTCGTTTTCATTTGGTATCGAAGTAAAATATTCGCCACAATTGGACTAGGACTAGCATAATAGACCCTGTATGTAATGTAGGGATTCGGGTAATGCAGGCAACTGTTTAACTTGCTACCAAGTACATATGGCTCAAATCTGAGTTCGTGTCAGATCCTGCAACCCCCATGAATGATGTTAAGTTCTCCATGCCAATCATGAAACTTTGTGTCGGTGGCTGATAAGGGAGCCTCTAACTTAGGACTTCTCACTTCCGAGTGCTACATCTGGCCAACAAAGCAATCCCTTTAATATATTTATTTCGAGGTTTAAAACCTTGATCTTGTTGGTAGACAATAAAATTCCACATCCTTCAATGATTTTTTGTAGGTTATAGTCTTAACTAATTTGTAGCTGATGATTAATCTGAACCCAGCTGGAGAAATACTCTAATAAAATATCCTTGATGCTGAGAAGGGTGAAGAGTTTGAAGGTAGATTTTGAGCTTTAAAAAAATGGAAAGAGATTGTCATGGTTCAGATGTGTCTTGAATTTATATGAGTTTGAACTTATCCTACTATTCTTGTGCTTATGTATCATATAGTTTCAAAGGATTAAATGTCTTTGATTCCATCATGAGTACCGTTATCAGCGTTTCAGTTGCACTGCAATTGCATAATTTTCTGAAGATTTTATTATGTAATATTTTGAGGAATCATAAGGAATTATGATGCTTTCCACTCACTAGAACTGTGTTTAGCAGGTTGGTGATTTTGCCATTGACAATCGAGCAGGCATCAGTAGGACATTACATCGGATTAGTGCCATCAGGAATCGGAAGGGTGCAATTATTGGTCTAACTTGTCGTGTTGGTCGTGCAATATCAGGAAGTGCTCATTTGCTGCGAGATTTGGTTCAAGATGGGTCTTCTTTGCTGCTCATTGGGCCTCCAGGGGTGGGAAAAACCACAATTATCAGGTTCGCCAGTCTTATTTTTGGTATACTTGTTATGCATATGTTAATAACTGTTTTTATTAATTTATTTTGATATATGAATTCTTCTGTCATCTTTACTTGAATGAGGTCATGTCTAGGCCCATCGTGCCTGTACCAGTGGGCAGTGGCTTTTGTTATCCAAGTACCATCATCTGCCTGAGCTGGTAAATTATTACCATAAATTACTAATCTACCTCAGTATCATGCACAATAGATTTCAAAAGAGCTTTTTTAATTGAAGAGGCTCTTCAAACCATTCCAAAAGCCAATACAACAAGATTCAATGTTATAATCTTGCATACATGCATTTGTAAGTTAAATGAATTTGCATCCTTCATAAATTTTCTTAAAAGTTCCCGATTCAGCTGAGTATATTGAACCCTCTGAAATTCGAACTCATCGTTAGAGTCAAGCCAGTTGCAATGTCAGAATAGACAGAGGTTTGCACATTGATGTAACATATAAAACATTAAAATTTGATGCATATGATGCTTGTTAGCAGGAAATGGAATTATGCAAATCATATATTTCAATGTCCTTGTTGAGTTCGAATTGTGAAATCTGGCATTCACAAATTTATGTTAGAAAACTTGTACAAAATTATGTGATATTTGAAACTTCCTTTACTTTTTGTTTATATTTAGTGAAATTTTATGTTAAGCCTTTATAAGTGTATACTTATTGGTGTCATTTACTGGTTCCAATTTTGCGAAGATGTATTTTACAAAAATGTCTTCGATTGTTTTCACATTTCTTGCCAGTTGCCACTATTAAATCAAAGCTTGGTACAAAATGTCTTTATAACTTTCTGTTCCTAGAGGCATGTCTTAAGATAGTGGGAGTATTAGAATGAACTTTTTTATGACATAATTCTGATTCATTTACATTAGGAGATTTCAGGGGAAAAAAACCATTGTCTGTTGAGATTAAAGTGGGATCATTACCTGAGGACAAAAGAGGAATTTAAGAGTAACACCAAGATACAGCTTTCTTTCTTGGATATAGTATTATGTATATTACCTTGCCTCATCATATCTTATAGCCCTCGAGAAGTATAAGATTATTTGACCTACCACCTAGAATGAAGAACCCTTACACTTATAAAAGAATGGGACAGTGTCAGAATGCAGGTAACTATTTTTTAACACTGTGAGATGTGAGATCAAATTGCTATGAAGACTACAGTTAGCTGACCCTTGTGCATTGGGATAGTTGTAGCCTGTAGGATAACCTAAAATTCCAACTTTTGCAGGGAAATAGCTCGAATGCTTGCAAAAGATTACAATAAACGTGTGATGATTGTTGACACCTCTAATGAGATAGGTGGGGATGGTGATATACCTCATGCTGGAATAGGTAATGCTCGTCGGATGCAAGTCCCAAACACTGACATGCAACACAAGGTATGAGGCAGATGTGTACGGTTTGAGCCACTTTCTTTGGTGAAATGATTTTCACCTCTGTTTATAGTGAAGGTTTAACAACTGAAAATTTGAGTGGTTGCAATTATTCAAGGATAATGTATTAGGGTAATTTCTGAAATGTTAGAAAATTACTGTGTCATGAAAGAGTATGAACTCTTCAAACGGGAATGATGAAGATAAATTTAGAAAGAAACTTCAATTGTGCTTTCATATGCTGGGCCTATTAAATGCAAAGTGTGAAATTTGTTATCTTGTAAAACTTGAAAAGATTATTGCTATATTAACTGTAATGTAATGCAAAGTTAAAAGGAGATTTCAATTTAAATTGTACCATGCGATTTTTCATTAATTGCATGAATGTATGGTGAAGACTAGTCAACTAGGCCCTAATGTGCTTTCCCTCCCTCCCCACACCATAGCAGAAAAGTATTATATGACACGTTAGCATATGGTTTGAGGCATGGTCATAGTTAAATGGATAGTTGCTATCTATATTATGTTGTTTTGTTTTCTAAATGAACATTTGTTATAATTTTTGTGTTTATAATCTTACATGCTTCAGGTAATGATCGAAGCAGTTGAAAATCATATGCCACAAGTCATTGTCATTGATGAAATTGGTACAAAACTTGAAGCAATGGCAGCAAGCACTATCGCACAACGTGGAATTCAACTAGTTGCCACTGCTCATGGAGTAACAATAGAGAATTTGATAATGAATCCTTCACTGGAGATGCTTGTTGGAGGAGTACAGGTGATATATTGACATAGCTATATATAATTGGTTTACTGCATTTAGTTCATAGAAAGGCTCTAAATTATTTTGTAGTCTTCAAGAAGGATGTTGGGATAGTGCCTAGATATCATGAGGTTTGAGCGGTGACAATCTCACAGTACAACAAACTACATTATAGCTTGTTTCTTGAATGGTGCTACTACTAGGCTCACAAGCATTGGTTTGTCTGACATGGTATTATATGTTCAAATGGGAGAAGGTGCTACATACCATTTAATTGCTGTATGTGTCTATGTTCCAAAATGGGTTGGGCCGCCATAACTTCATGTTACTTTGCCATCATTACCATCTTAATGAAGAATTAAAGAACATATTCATAACCAATTAAAGCTGTGGATATCTTTCTTTTTTTTTTTTTTTTTTTCCTGGTTTTTTGTGTTTTTTCATTTACTTTCTTTAGTAGTTAAAGATCATTCTCAATTTCCCAAGAACAAAGTTGCATGGAAATCCTTTGAGGAATTGGGAAAACCCACAGTTAGTTCCCTAGAAAGAGTCCATTACGGAAATTTAGTATTCAGAGGCTGCAAAAAAAAAAAAAAAAGAGGAAAAACATATAGAAGCAAAGGAAACAACTAGAAAACTGCAGTCCACCTGTCAGTATCTACCTGCTACCTTGCCCTTGGATGTCATCCTTCATATGGTCTATTATTTGGAGCTCAACTACTCAGTCTTTAAGTAGATTGGACATAATCTAACATCAGATCAATTCCCCTCTTTCTCATAGTTTAAAGTTATTTTTAAGTTATTTGGGATAACGGTTCTGTTGTTTCTAAAAATGACATCATCTGGTTGTGTATGTGTTGTATTGTTGACATATCAGATTGTCTTCACTTCCTTGGGTTGGAAGGCCTTTTTTGTGGGTTGTCTTAAAGATTGTTCCTTTAGCAGTAGGGAGTATTTCTTCCACCCCTGTGGTTAGCTGAATGTACAGCAGGACCCACAGGTTTTGAAAATAAAAAGAAAGTAATTGTAAGGTGGTCCATTTCATTCTTTATCCAATACCATACACCTCCAATCTACATGCTATATTTTCCAGAGTGTGACACTAGGGGATGAAGAAGCAAACCGGAGGGGTGGCCAGAAAACAGTGCTGGAGAGGAAAGGGCCTTCAACATTTACTTGTGGCGTGGAGATAATTTCAAAGACTGAGTTGCGAGTTCATCGTAGTCTTGAAGCAACAGTTGATGCTGTTCTCAGAGGTATATTTTCATTTTGTTTAAGAACATAAAATTTTTTGCAGTTTCATGTTCATATTCATTTTCATTATTTTGTTTGGAGAAGTGATGATATACCTGTCCTTTCATTTGCTGCTATTGTTCTCTTCTCCAAAGGTCGTTTCCCGAATGTTGAAATTTGCAAGATGCACTCTGATGGAACTGTGGAAAAAGAAACTTCGACTGACCCTTCTTCTCACAAGGAAGATGAAATGGTTGAGGATGGTCCGGAGATGATAGAAGAAAGAATCAGCCATAATGAGTTCAGTTCTGAGTTTCCTTCAAACATGGGAGAGGATTCTTTGGACGAAGGATTGCATCTTCACCTGTATGTTTATGGGGTAAGACATCATTGCCTTATACTTCTACAATATTGATTGTCATCTTTATGAAGTTAATTCATTATGTTTTATTTTTAGATTCTTATGACATCGTAAAATATAAGAAAGAGTATTGTTTTGCACACCTGACAATGTTATATGGTTCTTCGGTATGTGTATGACTTGTGTGCTTATAACCGAAAGAGTGCTGTATTCTTGTGTGCCTGAAATGCCAGCCATATAACATTAACTGTGTTTCTTGATGTACTTATTTTATTTATATAATTGGACCCCTTCAGTTCTAGTTTCGAAAAAAAAAAGAAAAAAGAAAAAAAAAAAATTCTTCAGTTCTGTGTGCCAAAGAAACCTGGTCAGAACAAAGAATCTGCAGAAGCCATATTTACACATCTACAACTCTCTCCTTTAATTTTCAGTAACAAGTGTAACAGCAGGGAATATCTGCATTGTACAAAACGAGGCTTGCATTTGTAAGTATGTTACCAAGTCTTTTTCGAGTTATAGAAAAGATGCCTACATAGCTATCTTATTTTTCATAAAGGTTCTCCATTTTGAGATTTTGAATCATTTTTGATCAACCAAGTTGTGTTTGGAAACATGGTAGTAAGTAGTTCTTAGTAGAACATTGCTTGGGAATAATAATGAAAGTTTGGTGTTGAGATGTTCATGGGTATTGGCTGTAGTGATGAAGCGGGGGGAGGGAACAGGTGGGTGTAAGAGGTTATGGTGTAGGATCACGGAAGAGCATTGGAAATGTTGGGATTGATTTATTAGGAATATTGCAACCAAGAAAGGACACTTTAGTTAAGTGCTGTTTTCAGATGATGAATGGCGTGGGAAGGAATCTCAAGACAATTTTCATATGAACAGTGAAGAAAATGTAGAGTATCTCCTATGATTCTCTGTTGCTAGAAACAGATTGATGCAAGTTTCTGGCATTTTTTACGTATTTGGTTATGCTTAAGACAGTTTTTCTGGTTCTTTTGATGAGTTTAGGATAAAGTAGACATTAGACTTTAGATTAAACATTTGACAGCAAGAAACTGGGGATCTTTTAAAGGTTGTTTTATAATTATTATAAATTTGTGCTTTGAATAGATCAATGAAACACCCACCCCCCCCTTTCATGTTAATGTTTATCTATGTTTTCCTTCTCATGTACAGCCCATCAAACTCTTAACTGTTGGAATTTATAGTAGTTATGGGTGACAAGAAACTGTTCTCTAACAGAATTAGGAGTTATTCTAGATCTTGGAGTCAAGCGTGATACAAGGAATCAAGCAGTTGAAAATGGATGCTGCCGTTGAATTAACTGATAACATCAGTGAAGCAGATGCGCTACTTGGCTTGCAGTCTAGGCTCAAGAAGAATTCCCGCATTCAAGCTGCAGCTAGGTCTCATGAAATACCAATATATGTCACAAAGGTTAATGAAGTTTTTTTTTTTCACTATAAAGTTTGTTCTTGTTGATTCTCCATCATGAAACTTTCTGCTTTTCTTGTAGACAAGCTCATTGGTGCAGATAACGAAGGCCTTACGGGCATTAATAGATGATCATACAGATGGATTGAAGGATTTTGGAACAAAAGACAAGATAAATTCAACCGAGAAGATTGATGCCCTCGAGGTAACTATGGACTTTCATCTTGTTTTATTTATCACATGTACAATGCTCTAATAAGTAGGTGAAATTTCTAAAACATACAACTTAGTTGATCAAATCATGTTTTGGTGGAAACAGTTCCTTTTAAAAATAAAATACAACCCTTGTTATACAGTATATGAATATCCAACATATATAGCCAGCAGCATTCTACTGTTGTTACGTGCAATTCAACTTCATACATTGTAAAGTAGCTCGCCATCTTACAGGAGGCAAGAATAGCCATAGAGCAGGTAGTAATTCCGAAAGAGGAACCTGTCGAGCTACTCCCAAGGGCACCCTACATTTTGTCCTTTCAGATGGACCTCATTCGAAAATACCAGCTACAATACGAACGAGTTGGTAAAGAGCCTGATGCGCGTCTCCGCATTATTCCCTTCCAGACTAAGCTGGATGTAGGTGGAGACACTAGTGAAACGGATGATGTAGACATTGCTTTTGATGATTTTATCGGCCCCAGTTGCGACTCAAATGGTACACCTTATAGTGTGGAGGACAGGTTACCTCTCCTCCCTGATTAGCCCTTGATGTTCGATACATTACCTTTTTTTATATTTTTTGAATATGTTGATACGTTAAATTGATAATGTTTTTATATCCAGTCATATTCCAATTAATTATATTTTTATTTCTTCAATATGGTTGGTTTTCAAGGTTTCAGAATATCTTATGGGTTTACATGATTCAATTTGCATAGTTGATTTGAATTGTATGTGCAGAAATCAATCCAATTCAATATTATCCATTGGATTGGATCGTATCGGATGACAGATTCTCTTATTAAAATCCCTCGATCCACGATAGTTCATGTCCCATATATTATTTTTAATTCTAATTCATGGGTTATTTCCGATAAATGGTCTCTGTGTAACATAATAAATTTGGATATTTTTATATAATACATCTTGGGCTATTCATCAGCTTATTTTATATGCAAATTTGTCAATTATTTATTTATTTTTTTAATTGTTTGAGTTTTGCCATTTGACTTCAATAGTCAAGCCTTGCCCACTCGATCATAAAGTTTGTACATGGGTATGACCTTGAATTTGAGGGTCAGGCGAGGACTATTTGTCAGTTTTTACATAGAGAAAGAACAATTTGGTTATTTTGAAAAGTCAGATTTGGTACTTATGAGAACGATTTTGATCAAAAATAAAAAATAAAAATAAAAATTAAGAAAAGAAATCCGTAATTTATTTGATAATTATCTATTAGTAGCAATTAATAAAGGGTAGTGTTAACCTGTGTTATAAGGGTATCGAATAATAACTAATTTATTTTTATAAATAGAAATAAAAGATATCATTTATTATTGTATTTATTGTTTTATTACAATAAATAATGTTTTTTTTTTTTTTTAAAATAAAATAGTTATTATCTTATGCTTTTAGGATATAGGTTAGCATTACTTATTAATAAAATAGATTGCTAGTATCATTTGTCCGAAAGTTTGACAAGGATAAAACAAAAATAAGTGATAAATGATAATACTTTTAAAGAGTTAAAAGATGGATAACGATAAAAGAAATTTAAAAATAATATAAAAATTTATTTAAATATTTTGGAATGTTATCAAAAAGTGTAATTATTTTTAACAGCATTTCAATCTTCAAAGTTCAAAGCCAATAATTTAATATTAGATAAGTGGCCTAAAACCATGCTTAATTAAAAGCATGGAGTCTGTCAAGTGTCAAAGTGCTTATCTTCAAAGCATATCATCAAATTAAGTACTTAATTAGTTAATTAATTGAAGTCAAAACAATTATTAATTGAGTCTTTGCTTTGGTCAACTCCAATAGAGTCAAGCAGGATAATTCATAGAGATGTTGACAAGTCAGCAATCCATTCTGTGATGTGACGACACGTCGCGCGACACTCAGATTGGTCAATTGTGCTTTCGTCCTGGTGGAACCTTTGTCTTCCTTGAACTTTCATAAGTTAATTACAATAAGTTTATAAGCTTTTAATTATTATTTTTTTATAAAAAATGTGTCATTTGAAAGCAAAGTGGATTCCAGGAAGCAAAGATGATTAAATTGAAGTACTATAGGTTCATGGAATTAAAATATTAGTATAATTTTTTTAAAATTTCAAGATACAACCACTTCTAAATGATTTTTGAGATTAGCAACAAGAAATTGAAAACCTCCTTAAATAAAATCAAATTGTAAAATGTAGTTTTAGAACAAGGTAAAATTCAGCAATGTATAATGTTGTTTCGTGGTAAAGAATGCTTATTCAATTTGACAATATTTTAAATTTGAGTCATCATATTATATATATATTTAACTAGAAGTCTCTTAGAAACCAGTCGACTTTTATGCAATATAACAACTTCCAATCAGCTAAACATAATGCAAATCAATGCGGGTTTTAACTAGATTATATCATGGAATTAAGAAAGACAAAAAGATAAAGGTGCTAAAAATCATAGGCTTGGAAGGTTTTTAAGTGATAATATAGAATTGATTTAAGTCAGTTGGTTCATGCTCAAGTTTGGCACTTCATATGTGATGAATATTTGGATTAATTGAAAATGACAAAATTGTTCTCACCGGCTGCACTAGCTTATAAACCTTTACAAATCAATTTATAAGTACACCTCATCATGACTTTGCAAATAATTAGATAATTAATCACCTTAATTAGTCGTCCCTTTCCAACACTAAGGTTTTCATCAATTAAATTTTAGTATATATAACTGTTTTTACAGTTAGATATAGCAATTTGGGTGTATATATAAATATATATATATATATATACACGAAAATTTTCATATGAGGATGCTCTAATAGAATTATATAAAGACATTGGATGTGAGCCACTCGTTTTACATACTTTGACTTAATATATCGATTCGGATGTGAGCCCTGATATATATATATATATATATTCTTTCTACTATCAGTTCGTCATGATATAATATGGATTATAGCTAGATTATGAAGAAGTTTTGACAAGTGCATACACTTTGAGTCCGTTTATTAGATTTACATATGATATATATATATATATATATATATATATATGGGTACGACTATTGACACCCATAAATATGATGAGCATACCCATATTTATAAGTACACCCATGCTTAAAATTTTAAATTAAAACATTACTATAAACACCCATCTTAATGCCAATAGTACCCTTATTTAAATGAATGTTTTTATTTTAATACAATTTATTTATAAACCCTCATAAATTATTAATACATTCGATCAATTTTACAAATGATAAATTTTTAATTTCTCCAGGCTCAAAAACGCAGTCTCGAGAATTCTTAAATTTCGAGAATCTCTACTTCAAGCTAATTTCAGGCTGCGTATTTACCTAAGGCATGTTTATGATATTTATTATATGAATAAGAGTGCTTAAACGTGTAGTTATGAAAAGTAAAGTCCTGCTATTTGTTCTTTACCAAAATAAATAACAAAAGAAATATTAAGAGTAATATCAAAGTTTTCAGCTATCAAGCTTTTCTCCAAAGTAAAACCCTGTTATTTGTTATTTACCAACAGCAGAGGAAAACAAGATTACACTATTACACTAGTAACAACACCATCTTTAGAAAACTTAAATATATATATATATATATATATATTCTTCATAGATTATTAATGTACTCTGTTCTGCTGGTTTTTACTTTGTTTTGGTTTGTTTTGGACGTCGTTTGGTGTCTTGGTGATGTAGCTTTCTGTGTTTGTTTTTTTTGTTTTTTTTTTTGTTTTTAGCCTTTGTTGTTGTGGCTTGGGGTTGTTTTTGCCTGGTCTAATTTGGTGTTGTTTTCACTTTGTCTTCCGTAATATATCGGCGAACGTTTCAAAATTTTTTTTTTTGCGATTTATAAAAAAAGAAAAGAAATAGAATTAGGGTTTAATTATAATTTGATTATTATTTTTTTTAATAAATTAAGTTATATAGTTGAAGATATGGGTGTAATTGATGAGTATACATAGTATTTTATTTATTTTTAATTAAACTAATTTGTCCTTATTGGTAAATTTATATTGAGATATTTTTGTAATTAAATTTTTTATTAAAATATAGGTGTGCTTATCATATTTATGAGTGTCAATATCGGCTCTCTCTATATATATACACAGTTTTTCTATTGTCAGTTCGGTCTGATATAAAATATACCAGAACGAAGAATCAAGAATATGAACTATTAGATTTATATATTTTAACTTAAAGTATGTATTTTGACTCAAAGTATATACCAACACTTGTTAAAACTTCTCTATATTCTATGGTCCACATTCTTCGTCTTGATATATTTTATATCAAAACGAACTGATAGTAAAAAGACTATATATATACGAAAATTTTCCTATGAGGATGCCCTGATAGAATTATATAAGGACATTGAATGTGAGCCACTCGTTTTACATACTTTGACTTGGTATATATGCACTTGTCAAATCACTTTTATAAATGAGTGACTCACATTCAATATCCTGATAAAGTTATATAAGGATACCCTGATAGAAACGAGACAGTATATATATTTATGAGGTTTGGCCAAATGTGATACCATGACTAGGGTTGCATATTTTCCCTCGGATCCCTGTTCCCCGCTTCCCCATCCCCATTTGGGGGAACATCTCACACTAATTTCTTATTTTCCTCTCATTCTCTATTTCTCTCAAATCTCAATTCTCTCTATTCTCAATTCTCTAAATCTCTAATTCTAAATTTCTAATTTTTATTTCAAGTTTCATTGTTTCAATACTCAACTCTCAAGTCTCCAAAACTCTCTAACTCTCCAAGACTCCAAGACTGAAGACTCCAAGTTTCCAAGGTTTTTATTATTTATTTAATTTTACAATTTATCATTTATTTGCATTTATTTATTTATTTATTTTTGGGGGGGTGGTGATACCATGACTAGGGTTGCATATTTTCCCTTGGATCCCTGTTTCCCCGCTTCCCCATCCCCATTTGGGGGAAATTTTTTGGAGGAAAATGGGGAAATGTGGGGGGGATGAAAATCATCCCCAAATTGAAATGGGGATGGGGAGACCCTCCCCCATCCCCATTTCCCCATTTCCCTCAAAATATTTATATATATTTTGTAATGTATTTTCTTTGATATTATTTTGTAGTGTGTGTGTGTGTATATATATATATATATATATATATATTTGACATTATTTTGTAATGTTTTTTTTTTTTTTTTTTTTTTTTAATAGTTTAATTTGTAATTTTCAACCAATTGGGAAAATGGGTGAGGGGGGTGATGGGATGGGGAAGGGTTTGAGAAGTGGAAATAGGGATGAAGGGACCTATATCCATCCCCATTTCCCCAATGTGCAAACCTAACCATGACTTGTTTATTTTTTACTCGATTAGAATACAAAGATTAAATAATCGTATCAGATCTATCAACCCAAACATGACTCATTTAGTCAAGTGGTGATATACCACACGACCCGCATAACTCATATATTATAGGGGTTGTATTCATGCCGTGATGTCTTGTGTCAAGTGACGTATTTAATCTAACGGACTCAAATTTAGTATGTTTACACATTTAAGTTCTTTCACCTTTTTTATCCTAATAATCGTGTCAACCCGAACCCGTTAATAAAAACCTCGACACAGCTCATTTATTAAACAGATTGACATGATTATGAACCAAAAACGATTAAGTCAACCCAAACTTGATAATTTATTTTACGTTCATGTCGTGTTGTGATCTAAATTGTTTGTCCAACAGAACTCTCTCTTTCGGTTGTTGATTGGCCAGTGAAACCTGTCCATAGCATAAGATCATGAACCAAATTAGAGTATTATTGAAAGCAAAAGAAAAAAGAGAAACGCCTTTCTTTGGTGCAGTCATATTTGAAACTGCATTTCAGCTATTGAATTGCAATTGCGTCGATTAATTTTTTCTATACTCATCACATAAGTTGCTGAAGTCCAAATTTTAAAAGAACTGTCGACGTTGCACACACATGACATGCATGTATATAATTTTGCTGGTAAGTATTCATATATAAATATTATTCATGGGTACCGGGTACGTCTTCTACCACTTTGAAGCTCTTTTCAATTTTAGAAAAGTTGCACAAATTACTACTCCACTCTCTTCATTGGATTAAAGCCAGTTATGATCGTTTGTCCTTGTCCAAACAAAATCTATCGACTCATATACTATAAGATATTGCTATAAATACGAGATAAATATTAATTTTTTTTTGAATCTTTAATTTTATAGTAGATTTAAATCATTTGCCTACATAAAAGAGATTTTGCAACTTATTGATTATCTCAGTACACGGCAAAAAATATTTTGTTTTTGTAGTACTGACTCTTGTCTCTTGCTAATATCATGGATCTTTCATCTAATATTAGGATGCAATTGTGGTCCTCCCCTATATAACAAAGGTTTGAAAAAATGAAAAGAAAAGTGTTTTTCGGTGCGTATATCATAATATCGTATAGAAAACTTTGAAGCACTATAATTAAGTTAGGATGATGAAAATAATAGAAAGCATTGGCATTATATTCATGACCATGTTCATATTGTTAATTATCAATATATATAACTAGCAAATTCATTTGAATATGATAGATTTGAGGGATGGAACCGAAAGCTTCTTGATGATGATGATGATGCCCCTAATGATGAGGTCCGGCCACTATTTCACTGTTTAGATAAGATTTCCACATATATATATATATATATATATATATATTATAATAAACAAGTAGCATTGGCCTTATCCTTTACGTGATCAAAATGGAGTTTAAGCTAGCTTCCATAGATGACGATGAAAAGGATATTGTGTATAGTAGTAGTGTCCACGGTTTGGTTTCGGTTAGAAAACATCGGTTTCGATTCTGTGGAAGCCTAAATCATAACCGAAACTGGCCTAGCCAGTTTGGTTACAGTTTCATTTTTTTTTCAAATTTTTCGTCACGTGGCAGTAGTTGATTGGCTGTTATTTATTTATTTATTTATTTTTATAAATGAGACGGTTTAACCATTGGTTATCGGCGGTCTTTTTTTTTTTTTTTTTTTTTGAAGCCTAACGATAACCGAACCGTGTTCAAACCAATTCCCAACTGGTTTTCTAACTGCCAGTTTTGGTCTTAGTTTCGGTTACGGTTTTGATTGTACGGTTTCGGCGAAACCGACGGAAGCTGTTGGTTTAACATAAACCATGACCGCCTCTAGCGTATAGGACCTATATACATATATCATTATTATATTCCTTTATTTAGTAGTTACACTTTAAACATACGAGGTTGATTCAATGGTTTGTGTTAGATTTCATAAAAAGATTTTTTTTAACATTGTTGTGAAGCTGTTGGTTGCATGTAAGGACCACCGTAACACTCATCATAATCACAAAAACCCGGACTGAATCGAGTGATTTCCTAGAGCGCTCTTTCTATTTCGAGTTGTGTTTCATATTCTATTTTAGAATACTTATGAATGGTCTGTCATATGTCTATTTATAGACCTTCCGACGGCAGTTTAAGGTGGCTATTGGCTGCCATGGCAACCCTTCTCTAGGACAGTCATATCCGTTCAACTTATGACATGTCTATTGTAAGAGACATGCCTATTTTAATGAATTTTGATTTTATTTATTTATTGATAAATTCATTGAAATTTACTTGTAAACAAAATTTAAAAATTTTTCAAACACCAAAACTATTTTTTATAGATTTTGTTGAATATGATGCATTAGAAAACAAAGCGGAAAATATGAAAAATGAAAAAAAAAAAGTTGTATTTCTTGAAAAATCTTCAAATTTTGTTTACAAGTATATTTTATTGAATTTATTATCTATAAAAACAATCATATCAAAATTCATTAAAATCGTTTGATTTCATAGAGGTCCTTACTTTATGTTAAAAGTAAGGGATTCCTTATGAGAGAACCAATATATATATTTGATTTTTATATTAGTGAGAAATGATTTATATAGTATTCGATAATTTTACAATTTAAATAATTAATCTATTGAATTGTGACATCCAATACAATTATATATTTCTTTTTCTTTTTATTTTTTAAAATATGTAAGTGATTTGAAATATAGAAGAGGAACTAACGAAGAGAGAAAAAAATGTGAAGTAATATAAAAACGAAAAAAATTGAAATAATTGCTAGAAAAATAAGTCTCGGGTCAAGATTATTTAAGTCTCGGCCAAAGGTTTCACCCTTTGGTGGAGACTTATTAAACTTAATACATTAAAAAAAAAAAAAAGTCTCAATTGAGACTTGTTGTAAGTCTTGATTGGTTGAGATTTGCAATAAATCGATTGAGACTTGTTGCAAGTTTCAACAAAGACCTGTAACAAGTCTTGATTGAGTTTTTTTTTTTTTTTTTTTTGAAAGTCTTGACCAATGGATTGAAAAATAAAATTGCTAGTTGAGACTTATTTTGTGCTTGTGTTTGAATGTATTTTTATCATAAAATTGCTAGCTGAGACTTATTTTGTGTCTGTGTTTGAATGTATTTTTATCATAAACTAAAGTTATTAAATTGCTAATGGTCCCATAAAATTAGCACCAAAATTGCTAGAAATGTGTAGAACTCAATTTATATACCGGTGATCTCGGGCTTTCCTACGGTGGATATATATGAAAAATAGGGTTTCTCCCTTTTTTCAAAATATTACAAATTCAAGATTTAAGGGGGAATGAGGGTAAACTTGAACACACAACTTCATGGTGTGCAACCTCATATTGTCCAAATAAGGTGTCTTCCTTGCTAACAGTTTATAAGCATTTGGAATAGTTGTAAGTGCTTAAATATTCTTCTAAAAGCTTAAGATTAAAGAGTTTACGAAGGTATATTTGGGGTGGCTAATCTCCTTGTATGTATATTAAAGAGATCATGAGTTAGATATATATATATATATATATATACAACAACTAGGCATTTTTCTTTATGTTCATCAGCCTTAAGATTGACAGTAAAGTTTGGATAACATTGAAAATAAATGGGTCCATAAGTTAGGCTTGACTCTGCTATACTATAATTGGTGATCCTTTTGTCACGTAGGCAAACAAGCATGAAATTGTGTAATCTTATTTTCGATAGAGGCTTGATACCGATTTGGACACTACTTATGTGCATATTGTTGTAATCAATTTTGTGATAGTGTTTCATACTACTTTTGTTTAAAAGATTAGCCGAGAAAATATTGTTATCTTGGAAAGTAACATCTATCTCTTTGGTAAAACTCAAATCAAAAGCTAGGTTTTAACTCACAGCCTGTTTGCAGATCTGCTTAATGCCCTCCTAGCTGATGGCTCTCCTGGTGACTGCTGACTTTTGCACCTAGAAAACTGATCTAAATCAATCCAACCTTGAATTCCTCCCTTTTGTCTTATTTGATGAAGAGCTATCATCCAATGTTGCTGCCTCTACACATGAAATTAGTGTTATTATGAAACAAAACAATTACACCAATGAATATCTTACTACTATTGGAGAACAATTAGACAGAATAGAAATCAACCAATCTCAAACCCATATCATCCAAACAATACCTTTAACCCCTAGCAATCCTCCACCAAGAGACTACAAGATGAAATCCAAAATTGCAAAATGCAAAACAAGCAAATATGATAGTATAGCCAAGATAACATATAGCAATAATAGAAACATATGTTGGATATGACTAAATTAAGATATGAAATAATTAAATTTACAATAATAATACTTACAAAGTCAATATAAGTTTGACAACAGTGATGAATAATGAATATATAGAAAATAAGTCGCACACTTTATTGATGGTTCAGAATTTTTACAAGAGGGAGAACAGATTACAAGAGATGAAAGATTAGGAGAGGGGAGAATTACAAGGGAAGGAGAAGAGTTCTGAAAACTGAACCTGCTTAAGACTACCCCGAGTTATCCTTATATAGGAAGGCTTACTCAAGTTACAAGGTACACCAACCATGGTAAAAAATGACCATGGTAACAAACATAATTATTACATTTAGACTATAGGTGAATTATGATAGATTCCCTGAAACTGGGTTGTCTTCTGCCGACATAATTTTGGTTGTCTTCTTCTACCGGCATTTTTCACTTTTTTTATGTTTATTTAATTTATTTATTTATTTTTTTCTTCATATGCCAACACTCTGCTAATAATTGATACAACTGTTGATAGTTGAATGGGTCACGAGAATTGATAGTGGATTCCATGTTCTCTGAGGATAAGTCTAGTGAATCTGATGAGCCTAAAACCTCTGCTGTGGTGATAGGTCATGTCTAAAATAGTTGTGGGCATCGGTGGGGTCATCGTCATCTTCAAGAAGATCACCATCTTTATCTTAGGTTTCTGATTCTGAGTCTTTTTGAGACATATTGGTCATTGTCTTCTCCATGTCTTGTGCTATTTTTCTTAGTTCTTCAGGGGTGCTGGCAGCAATTCTGGCTTGATTTTGAGATTTGATCATTAAAAATGGGACTAGTCAATTGATTTGCAGAAAATAGGGTTTTTTGAGAACCATTTGTTAACCCTATTTTTGCCATGGTTTGTAATATTCATGCCACTCCACCACTTAACTTTCGTTTATCGGCCAAAATAGGGAACATTGAAATTTCCAACCTATTTATCTTTTATAGTATATTCAAGCATTAGAATCCAGGTCAGACTGAAATGCTTAAAAAAGAGTAATAAGTCGGGGATGAAATCCCAATCATTTGGTTTTGAAAGATAAGTCACCCAATGGGCATAACCTTCCTTGACAGGATGGAGGAAGGAGATCAATAGTTAGACCATATTTATCCCACCATTCAAGGAACCAAAAAGGGTTTTGGAGTGTAAAATCTTTGTCAAAATAGACAAACCAAGATAGGGAATTACTCTGGTTTTTTCCATACAAAAAATTTGTCCATACATTTATATAATCTCAATAGGAATAGTCAAAAATATGGAATGGTATGGAAAATTTGTTTTTCTTGCTGGGGTCACCCCCCATTGTTCCAAAGTGATGATTTTGCAAAGTTTAATTTTTCTGAAAATCAATTTTTCTTTGTCTATTTTGTCAAAAACATCAGGCACATAGATGGAATCTGTGTCTACCAAAATAAATTCATAAAATACTTGTCTTTTTGTTATATCTTCAGGAATCCCGCAAAACAAGGGATCAATGATTGCATCCGCTAGTTTTTTGGGTTCCTTGAGATAATGGTCAAGTAATAGTGTTGTTTCCATGGTAAAGTATCTGTCAAAAAAAGGTTTAATCTGGTATTGGTAAGTTGGAGAATTTATCTTTTGGAAAGATGAAGAAGTGATATGTGATTGATTTATTTGGGCTAATTTGTCTTGTTTAGAGGAATGAGGGCTAATGTGAGAAGAGATAATAGTCTTATAGGATGGAGATTCTGGTTGTAGTGGGGAAAAAATATTTGCAATCTGAATTGATCCTGCAATAGTAGGCCTGGGAGAAGAGTTACCAATTTGTCCTAATGGTCTTGGAGTGTTAGGTTAGGGCATATTTGTCTTTGTGACTAGGTTTTAGGCTTTGGCTATTTGGGTTTAATTTTTTGTCCTCATGGTAGGTCAGTGCCAACTGATTATTGCCTTGATAAGTCATAATAAGTATGTTATTGGGTGATAAGTCAGATGATAAGTCTGGCCTAATAGTGGGTCTGGGGTCTGCTTTTGTTGCTACTCATGGTTTTTACCCTGCAAAAATTCTCTGGTCAAGAAATCTAGTATACTATTTTATGAGCCTTTGATATTTTCAACAGTGAAATAAAATGTTGATAATAAAGCTTGCCATATAGCAAATATTTGTTTTGAAGCAAGATTTTTTACATCTTTTTTCAAAATAAATTTTGTAGATTGGCAATCCACCTTTAGTACAAAATTTTGGTTAATCAAATTATCTTGTAATTTTTGTATAGTTAAAACAATCGTTAAAATTTCTTTTTTAATAGTAGAATATTTTAGCTGAGTATCATTCCAAGATCCTGAAACATATCTAACAAGGTATTCTTTCTCGTCGATAGCTTGTTTGAGAATTCCTCCAAACCCTAATTCAGAGGCATCTGTTTCGACTATCTTTGGAGCACTAGTGTGACAAAAGGATAAACAAGGAAGTCTTTGGACATGTTCTTTGATTGTTTTAACTGCTTGTGTATGCTTGTCTGTCCATGGTAAATGGTTTTTTCTAAGTCTTTGAAATAATGGTTTGCAAATGATTCTTAATTCTTTATAGAAATAAGCAACATAATTCAGACATCCTAAGAACCTTTGAAGTTGTGTTTTGTCTTTGATCTCATCAGGAAATTTGCTAGCAAACTCTATACTTCTGTGGATGGGTATGATGGCACCTCTCCTGATTTTATGACTTAAAAATCTGATCTCAATCTGAAATAAAACAACTTTTAGGTCTTAGACAACTAGACCTTAGGTTTTAACAGTTTTCAAAAATGTCTCTAAGTGCTTCCAATGTTGGTCAACATTACCAGAATAAATTAGTACATCATCAATATAAACAATGGAAAATTCAGTATAAGGATTGAGAATCTCATTCATAATGCACTGAAATTCACTGGGAGCATTTTTCAATCCAAATGCCATAACATTCCATTCATATTGTCCAAAAGGAACAGTGAAAGCAGTTTTATAACGGTCTTTTCATCAATCTGGATTTGTCAAAATCCTGATTTCATATCAAACTTTGAAAATATTTTTGCACAATAGAGTCTTTTTAATAAGTCTGCTTTATTAGGTATTGGATACCTAATCCATTGGAGGGCTTCATTTAAAGACTTGTAATTGATGACAAGTCTAGAAACTCCTCTTTCTATTTCATCATTTTTTCTAACGTAGAAAACATGACAACTCCAAGGTGATTTGGAAGGTTTAATAAGTCCTTTTTGTAATAAGTTCTGAATTTCTTTTTTACAATATTCAATGAGTTCAGAGGTCATTTGGATAGGTCTGACTTTGGTTGGTATTCCTTTTTCTGAAAAATCCTTGTTATAGGGGAATGCTGACTATATGTTTCTTTTTGGCCCAGAAAGCATTAGGAAAGGAAGAACAAACTTCCTTTTCTAGGTTACTTTTAAAATCACTAATTCTTTTCTGTGTCTCAGGTTTCTCTATATGTTTCTTTTGTCTTTCAAACTTAAGATCATCCTTTAGGAAAGATAAATGATTTTCTTTTAAACTGAGATTATTTATCTATTGTTCTAGAAATATGGAGTTGTCTTTTCCTATACTGGTTTTTTTAAAAAAATTTAATTCCCTTTCAAGGACAGAAAAAGTAAAAGGGAACAGAATTTTTCTTCCTAAATACTCAGTTTCTAGCCCTTCATTTGTGGTGGTGAAAGGAGTGATAAGGTAAAGGAAGGGTAGCCCGATAATGACATTCTGAGACAATGTCTTTACCATAAGGAAGCTGGAATTATAAGAAACTCCTGAATTGCAAACTTTGGCATTGGTCAATTTGTAACTAATGTCTAATTTTTGTTTATTAGCTTCATATAAGGATTTTGTGGTTGATTCCAAATATTTTGTGGGAACTAATCCTTCCTTGTTACAGTTTTGGTCAGCTCCTGAATCAATAAGAGTATTAACCTTAAGATTGTAGTCAGAAGATATTCTAATGTCTATGTCGCAATACCATTTTTGTATTTTGAAAGGTTTGGTGATATTGACTAAAGCAGTAATAGGGTCCATTTCCCTATTGAAGAGGATATTGGCTAATTCCTGTTATGGATGGGTTCTACTGGTACTAGCAGAATCAGAATCAGAATCACTAGAGTTTTTAAAGCTAGGTTCAGCTTTTGGTTTGTTCTTGGGTATTTTGGTTTTTTGAGATTCTAATTGTTGCTGTAATATCTAGGTTGAGATTCTTAAGTCTTTGATTTCCTTTTTAATATTATGGATTTCTTTCTGGAGATCTGGGATAGTGACTTTCTTTTGAGTATTCTGGAACCTTTGTAAGACATTTTGGTCAAAATTTGGGGCAATAGAGGAGGTTATATGTTTTTCTTCTTCGTTTATTGGTTTTGAGGTTTGGACAGATGGTTTGCTAATCTTTTGCTGAACTTGTTTGCTGTAATTGGCTTTGAGGATAGGATCTTCTATGCTATCAACCATTCCAATTATTAAAGAATAATTATATTGATTTAAAACACAGATTTCTTGACAAGTGCATGATTGTTTATCACAGACTTGTGAACTTTCTTCACTGTCTATTCAGGGTTTAGAATCTAAGTCTTCATGGGCCAATAATTTGCTTTCAAAAACAGGTTTTATTTCTCCACTACTGGTGTCTGTATCTGTATCATAAAGGGTTTGAATCAATCTTTCATTGGTTTCTTCACTAATGTCTAGGGTTCTGATTTTATTTCTAATTTTTCTCAACTCAGGGCAATTTTTTGCAAAGTGTCCTTCTTTGCCGCATTTAAAACATCCTTTTGTGTTTTTAATGGGTTTTCTAAATCCTTTGTTTCTAAATTGTTTGAAAGGTTTGTGGGTTTCTGATTGAAAATTTTGCTTTCTATGAGGTTTTGTTTTCTTGTCATAGTATTTTTTCCTACTTTGGTTAGGAAGCTTTTCAAAACCAAATTGCTCACACCAAGAACCAAGTTCTCTTATGGTGGTGAGTTTTTGTTTCTTAAGTTGGCTTTTAAGTCTAATGTCAATACATAATTACATAGCAACAATATTGATTGTTGTTATTATTTCACCATAAGTCCAGGTGTTGAGATCAATTTGGGACCAATATGGACTAGCCATTTGTTCCCTCATTTTATCTCTTACTTTATCAATAAATAAAGATGGTAGTCCAGATATGAACTTCTCCTTCCAATAGAAATTTGCGTTACCAGTTCTTTTTAAAACTTTAGTAAGGAAAATATCCTTATACCACTTAAAGTTACTAAGTTTTTTTAACTTGAAATACTCATTGTCTTGAAATCTATTGGGATTTTCAATAAAATGGAGGATTATGGTATGACATAGGACATTTATACCATCTGGTTATGAGGTTATTGTGGTATAAGACGTGGTTGCAGGGTGGTTGATGTTGCTGCAGCTGTGGTTGATGTTTCGGGAGCATCGGTGGGGGCTCTAGTAGGAGCTCTGAATAATGGCGTAGTAGTTGCTACTTCTTTGGTGTGGGCTATAATATTTGCTCTAGCGGTGGGCGTTTAGGTTTAAGACCACCATCCTAAGAGTTGCCCTTCAAAGCCAGATGCAATAGAATTAACTGTATCGCTATGGCTCATGTTTTGTTTTTTGATATAAATATATCCTATGATATATATTTATCTAATAACAGTCATAATTTGATATTATGACAAGCCATCAATATTACATTGATAGCAAGCATTGACAGTATAAGCTCTATAAGGTACAGATTCTTCGTATTGAAGATCTGGAGACGTAAGCCTAGGATAATAAGGTTTTGTGTCATTGTTATATCTGTTGTAAACATGGCTATCTACTTTGGAGGTAGTTAGTTTCTGAACCATGTTTTCTAAGTCTGAGACTTCTATGTCAGATTGTGAAGCTGAGGAAATATAGTCATTGAGGGTTTGCACTTCTGGTTTGGGAATTTTGTCTAGTCTTTCATGTAGCATTTTCACAAGTTCTAAATCAGTGGTAAAATTGTCAAAACATTTTTCTATTCCGGTGGTGGCTGGCAATAGGATTGTTCCGGTTCATATTCAGCAATTTTGGATTTCATCTTGTAGTCTCTTAGTGAAGGATTGTTAGGGGTTAAAGGTATTGTTTGGATGATAGGGGTTTGAGCTTGGTTGATTTCTATTATGTCTAGTTGTTCTCCAATAGTAGTAATATATTTATTGGTGCAATTGTTTTGTTTCATAACAACACTGATTTCATGTGCACATGCATCAACATTGGATGCTAGCTCTTCATCAAATAAGACAATGAGATAGGCATTAAATATGGTAGTGGTAGTGGTGGAAACAACAATGAAAACCTTGAATACCTCCCAATGCTTGCTATCAATTTAATATTGATGGCTTGTCAAAATATCAAATCATGACTGTAAATTAATTTATAATAGTTAAAGAAAAAAAAAAGACTATATATACAATTTTCCAATTTTTAAACGTGCACAACATTTCACATCACATTTTCTTTTATATACTACTTACTATTATGGCGATTTTATTGTGAAATATTTTCAAACTGAAATTCTATCATATATATTATTATTTTTTTTGAGATATTTTCTGTTTTGACATATTGTGTCTCACGATTTTATATATAATAGATTTTATATTCTTGAGAAATGATTTATATAGTATTTGATAATTTTACAACTTAAATAATTAATCTATTGAATCATGACATCCAATGCTATTATATATTTCTATTTATTTTATTTTTAAAAATATGTAAGTGATTTGAAACATAGAAGAGGAACTAACGAGAAGAGGACAAAAAATGTGAAGTAACGTTAACATAAAAACGAGAAAAAAAAAAAAAAAAACTGAAATAATTTCTAGAAAATAAGTCTCAGGTCGAGATTAATTTAAGTCTCTACCAAAGGTGCCACCATTTGGTGGAGACTTATTAAACTTAATATATTAAAAAAAAAAAGTCTCAATTGAGACTTGCTGTAAGTCTCGATTGGTTGAGATTTGGTTTCAACCAAGACTTGTTAGAAGTTATGATTGAGTTCTTTTTAAAAAATAAATAAAAATAAAGTTTCGATCAATAGCTTGAAAAAAAAAAGTGTGAGACTTATTTTGTGTTTATTTTTTAATGCAATTTATCCTAAACTAAAGTTATTAAATTGGTAATGGTCCCACAAAATTAGCACCAAAGTTGCTATAAATGTTTATAACTCAATTTATATACAAGTGATCTCAGGTTTTCCTACCGTGGATAGATATGAAAACAAGGTGTCTTCCTTTTCTTTCGAAATATTACAAATTTGGGATTTAAGAGGCAGAGACGAAGGCAGATGGGGGGCTCATAGGGGCTATGGCCCCTAAACCAATAAAAATTCAACATAATTTTCATTTTAAGCGTACACTATGACACTGTTGTATAAATATGATAATTGCAATCTGGCCCTCCACTTTATTAATAATATAACTTTCTTCTATATATATTTTTTTTGCTAAGACAAAATCAATCCTTTTTAGTATTTTAATTACTTATGATTTCATATATTATTTTCTAATCTAGTCTATATATGAGTTCAACTACTATACAATTATTGTATAGTTACATGGTTAATTTTCAATCATTTGATTTCAATCTAAATGTCTACAAAAATTAAAGATTTAAAAATTTATAAGAAACTAAAACTAAAACTAAAACTAAAAGGAAATAACATCCTCTTGTAATTACCCTTGCAACTATACAGGAACTATATAGTAGCTAAATCCGTATATATATATATATCTATGTGTGTATTTTATTTTTATTAAGTACTCATTAGAACAAATTATTACTTTATGTACTATTTTATTACACAATATCCATCTTGTTTTGAGGTGGTTCTTATTGTTTACTCTACATAGTTTGTTTACTTGTAATTTTTTGATTTGAACGTTAAGATTATTTTTATCAACTTTCAAGATTTTAGGTTTTGTGATTATAAATTAATGAATGTTTTAATTTTATTTTTAAAGCTTGTGTTATTATATATTTATCATTTGATTAGGTTGTTACTTGTTACTATGGTTTTGATAAATTTGTTTTACTTGTTTGTTATTTAAATTTGTTTAAAAATATTTAAAAGTTAATTTGGTTTGACATGAATATTATAAAGTTTAATTATAAGTATATAAATAATTTTTTTAAATATTATGGTACAATGATATTTCAAATATTTTATATGAATCTTATATTTATTAATTAGGAACTACTGAAAGAGATATTTCATCTATGTAAGGTGGAGATCGTTTTCTCGCAAATATAATTCTTTGATTATTTATAGTAAAATGGAGATCGTAAAGCAATTAAATAAATTTGATTATAGATGATTTTTGAGGTACAAAATACAGGCAACTTATATTTTGATTCTCATAATAATACTACTAATAATAATATGTTATTATTATTATTATTATTATTATTATCATCATCTTAAAGACTAAACGACATTACATTTTAGTAAATTAATATATTTTTATTGATGTGACATTTAGTATTATTTTTTGTCTTGCCCCTCCCAAAGCCAAAATCCTAGCTCTGCCCTTATTAAAGGGGAAGCGGGGTAGAATCAAAAACACAATCTCATGGTGTAACCATGTAGGTTAAGGTGTCTTCCTTGCTAACAGTTTATAAGCATTTGGAATAGTTGTAAGGCTATCCCCAATAGAGAGTTATATGCTTATTTTAAGTCTCAAAACCTTCCCCAATAAAGAGTTAAAGTGAGAGTTAAAATAGGTTGAGAGTTATTTGAGTGAGTTATATTTAGGCCATCTCCAATAGAGAGCTATATGTTCATTTTAAGTTTCTAAACCTTCCCCAATAGAGAGTTAAAGTGAGAGTTAAAATAGGTTGAGAGTTATTTGAGTGAGTTATATTTAGTAAATGTAAGAGTGAGAGTTATATGGTGGGACCCATGTGTAAGGTGGTGAGGCACATGTGTTGGATGAATAAAATAGTGATATTTTTTTTTGTAGGACCCATACCATAATTAAGAGAGATGAATGTGTGGGACCCGGTTTGATTTATTGACCGTTGGAGATGGACATATTAGATTTGTTGACCGTTAGAGATGGATGGTTTACAATTTTTCCGACATTAAAATTTGAAATAAATTAATTTTTTATCACAAAAATACTAGAAAATCAACAAAAATTCAAAATAAATTATAAAAAATTATAGAAAAATTCAAAAATTCTTCCAACGACTAGTTTTTTGAAATTTTCTATATATACTTCATTCCCACATAATATTACATCACATTCATCCATAGTTTGAGTTTCTAATTTTTTTTTTCGTTCTTTCTTTCATTGTGTTTGTGATCAATATGAGTGGAAAGGCAGCAAATTTGTCGAATGTTGAAGATATTGCTCTATGCCAAGCTTGGCTAATGCACACAAAAACTTCAATCATCGGTGTAAACAAAATAAATGAGAATTTTTGGAACAAAGTTATGAATCAATTCCACAAAAATTTCAGCAACGCAATAATTGCACCACGACCAATAAGAGGCATCAAAGCTCGGTGGAGGGTTATAGGATCTGCTTGTACCAAATATTATGCAGCATTGTTGCAAGTTTATTGAGATAGACAAAGCGGACAAAATGCAGATGATAGGTGAAAATATATATAAAATGTGTCTAATAATATTGGGGGGGGGGGGGGGGGGGTGGGTTGAATTGATTTTAGTCAAGTTAATTACCAATTTTTCTTGATTAGTCAATATTCAATAAAAACTCCTAACTAGTCAAAACTACAATCATGTGTAAAATGCGGAAATTAAAAGACACATGATTTTTACATGGAAACCTTCAACAAGGAAAAACCACAGGCTATTATATGCACCACACATAGTTCTTAAATCTACTACTTATAATGGTGTTTACAACCTAGGTTGACCACGTCAAACCCTACACGGTTACTAACCCACCACTACTACCCAACATGCCTCTAATAGTGATTCTAAACCTAAGATATTTGAGCATAACACACAGGTAGTTATAAGACTTAACTCTTAAAGAGAAGAGATAAACAACCTCAAGTGAATATGAACAATATTCAAAGTGCATAAATGAAAGGTCAAACATTTAAGTTTATCTAGTCATGGATGAACATGCCAAAGACATTCCTAGATATCATGTAGCTATATGACATGCATACAACTTAGCTATATGTGCAAATCAAGTCTTATAGGCAATAGCTATCACAAACAACTCACAAACACATAATAAAAAAGCATTCTTGAAACTAGTCAAGTAATAAAAATGCAATCTTGTAAAACAAGAACTTGTAAAAGATGAGGGTAATGTTCTAACTACAAGTCATGTGAGCAAGAATGAAAACCCATAAGAAATCATACCTAGAACATGCTAGATGATGTATGAATCATGAAAGGATGATAGGTGTTTGTGTTTTGAATCATAAAAATCAAATCTTAATACCTTTACTTTGAAGTCACTTCTTTAGCTCTCAAAATATGTAATTTTTGCTCTTTGAACCGACCAAAGGCTATCAAGATATATATAGATATATATATATATATATATAAGATCCAAGTAAAGTGAGGTCGTTTTGGAAAAAATGGTTCAGATTCTCAACTATTGCACTGGTTTGTGCGCTGGTCGTCATGTGCACATCCATCGCACAACCTTTGGGAAGATTGCGCTGGTGTGCTGCACATGACGTCCAACGCACGACTAGTGCACATCCTCTACCAAGGTTGCGCTGGTGTGTGCGCTGGTCTAGCACATGACGACTAGCGCACTGCGTGAGTCTGCATGATCAAGTGGGACTAGCACATTACACACATACTCAAATAAAACATAAAAAATGTGCAAGTGTGATTTGTGAAATACATACACTCAAAATGCAATAATCACACATGCATGCTAGAATAGTGTGTATGCAACTAAATTTCTTCAACTAAGAGTTAAGACAAGTAAACTACATTCCTTGAAGCTCTTGATGTCCACAATGAGGTCCATTAGTATTTGAGGAGAATTTCTTCAATCCTAAGCTACCTTTACATATTTGAACCCCATTACAATTTTATCAACGAAATAAGCCAATTAAAAACTGATGCACTTACAATAGGGTGAGCTTTTGTTACTAAACTTTTAATTTAATTTTTTAAACCCATTTAATTCTTTTATTTTTACTAAACGTTCATTTAATATAGGTGACAAATGCAACTAGTGTATACCAAAGCCGCAACAAGGGAAAACGTTTTGATTTTAATCATGTTTGGCCATTGTTGCAACAAAATATTAAGTGGAATACATCAGGATCAACGAGTGCAACAGATACTGAAACCAATGCCAATCAAAGTGAGCGTAATGAAGACGAGTCAATTCCACTTGATTCAGATAATGACCCATTGGCATTTCAACCATTATCAACCACACGTTTAGGGCCACAAGGAAGAAATGCAGCAAAAAAGGTCAAGCAAGGGAGTGCCATACAAAAGGCTTTGCTTGGGGAATTTCAAAAATAAAATGAGATTTTGAAGTAACAAAGTGAAATGATTTCTGGTTATAGAGCACAACTTAAGGAAAAAGAACGAAAGAAGTCAGAAAAGAAGGCACTTAAAGAAGAAAGAAAAATTATGATTCATGATCTTTCCACTATGCCTGAGGGAATAGTGAAAGATTATTGGGTGCAAAGAATTAATGAAGTTATGGAAAAGAGGAGGGCGCGTAACAATTCCTCAAACTTGGGTACAATCTGTCAAGCTCGGGATACAATTCCTCAAACTCGGGGTACTCTCCTTCAATGGAAACTGGGTACTACCTGCAAGCCCCTGACTTTTCACCTTTGTCCAACTACTAGTTTAAATTATGGATGTAGTTCAAATTATGTTTGTAGTTCAAATTTGTGATTTACATTTATGTTTGTACTTTTGATTATGCATTTAAATTTTCTTTATGTATGTGTTTATGTTAAGTGTATTCTAATCTATGAAATTTAAGTTTTATGATGTTTACTTATTTAAAAATTAAAATTTTCAATATTATCAAATTTGGTAATCATTTAAAAATATTTAAATATATTAAATATTAGTACCATTTTAAAGATCTCATTGAGAAATTTACAATGGTATTATTTTTTATCAACATTAAAGTTTATAAATTACAATTTATTGACCACTTATTATAAATTAGGTATGATTAAATTTGTTAAAAAAATATCACTCTCATATATCACTCTCAGTACCAACGGAGCAAAATTACATATAAACATCATTCTCAGAACTATTTGAGACCAAAAAATATAACTATAGCTCTCACTCTCTATTGAAGATGGCCTAAGTGCTTAAATATTCTTCTAAAAGCTTAAGATTAAAGAGTTTACGATGGTATTTGGGGTGGCTAATCTCATTGTATGTATAATAAAGAGATCGTGAGTTAGATATATATTTCCTTCTCTTACCTTTGAAATTCATTTATAATAGTTATAAGAAAAAAGACTAAATAGTTTATACAATTTTCCAATTTGTAAATATGCACAACATTTTACATCACATTTTCTTTTATATACTAGCTACTGTTATGACAATTCAATCATGAAATATTTTCAGACTGAAATTCTATCTCATTGTTGAGGGCATATACAATTGAAGTCTTAAAACTATGGAGCACACGACTTTTAGTCAACTTAATTTGCGTATCTGGTTCAATCAAAGAGGCATATATGACACGTGTATGTGATGAAAAGAACCAATATTAGTAACAGTATTCAAGCCCTAGAGGCGTAACTCAGTTGGTAGATGGAAGAGCTTGGGACTTGGAGAAAAACTTAAATGGGACAATCTCGTTATCATGTGGTGAGACCGTATAATGAAAGTACACGATATAAATTGAAAACATAAAAATATACTTTCAAAGTTCCACACGGCACACTTTCATTGGACAATCTCATTGCTATGTCAGTTAGACCGTCTCATGCAAGTTTTTCTCCTTAATTAATCGGACAGCTGAACTCAAATTTTGTTATTCCTGTTTAGATTTGAAATTTACAACTCAATATTACTGAAATCCGTATCTTTTGATTCAGGAATCGACCCAAGAATGATTCAAAGATATTTTTTTGTTTTGGTGTCCCAAATCTAAAAATTCAAGTTAAAAGTAAAAATAAATGAAAAAAAAAAAAAAAAAAAAAAAAAAAAAAGAAAAGAAAAGAAAAGTTATTCGTTGAAAGTGAAATCAAATAACTTACAATCGAAATAATTAAATTATAGAATTTGTAATTAATGAAAACACGTTTGCTATAATAATGAAAACCATTTTCAAATTATAAACTTAGAAAAATTACTTCTTGTTGCTTTCTGATTTATTTCAAAAAAGATTTAGACCTTAGATTTTTAATTTTGTTGAAAATAGTTATTCAATAAAAAGATGGTCTGCTCACATTATTAGGGTTTCAAGTCCCACAATGCGCATTTAAGATCATGTGTTAGAAGTTTCATCCTGTAATGTATGAGTAGGGGCAGAGGCATTTGGTCTAGGCTAGCTTTTTCTTAAAAAAATTTAAGTGTTTGTTCAAAAAAAAAGTTTTTAAAAAAATGAAAGAAAATTATAATTGCTTGATAATTTACAAAAATAGTCTAGTTTTAATTTGATCGAGATAATCTTAATAAATTCATTAGAGTGATATGCTCAATATTGTAGGGAGTCGACTTACGATTAATGTGGATCGGGTCGGATTTGTGTTAGGCCCAAAGCAACTTGGTCATACCTATTGAATGGGGGATGTCGTCTTCTCTATAAATCTGCAAGGGTTAATCTGTCGAACGAAATATATCGTCTTCTTGTATAACCTGTAAAAAAGGAGGAATAAACAAAGAGAGAAAACGAGGGACAATGAAATTGGGAGAACATTTCTTAGCCTTAGGTGTGCTTGATTGAGCGATAGTTATACTTGAGTCGTGATTGAGAGTCAAAGTGGATTCCGGTGGTTGGAATAATAGTGAGCAGAGTTTCAATACGCAAATAGCTTTGTCCTTTTTAATGTTTTCTAGAGAACCTCTTCGTAGCTGAAGAGGAGATATTTATAGGAAAAGACCCCCCTCCAACGTTCACCTCATGAAGGTTTTATTGTGGGAGGGATTTTAGGAGAGATTTACTCCCATTCAAATCCGGAGTTTACGACTGTTATCATAAAACAGTAACTGAAGCTAGACTAAGTCAGTTATCAGATTTTAATTGACTAAAGTCTCGGGTCGACCCAATTAATCACGGGTCAAGCTGTTTTGATTCGTAATAGTTTGGGCCTTTTTGATCATTGGGCCTAAGAGCCATTTTTGGCTACTATAGTTTGTCCCCCACTCTTTAAAGATGGGGTTGCCAAGTTTTAAAGAGTGACTTCTGTTGAGTCGTTCATGGGTTCGACTTAGTGTCGATTCAAGATAGCGTTCCCTAGAGGTAATTTCAAGGATCTTTCCTTTTGTCGAGTCGAGTAATGTTTTGACAAGGAGTTGAGTAGAACTTCTTGATGAAGAATTTACAGAGGCAGTTTGTCATTTGAAGACTTTGTATACCGCAAGGACGAGAAGTCCAATCGATGAGATTGGGACGGTTCAGTTTCCCACTTGCTAACGTAATGCCTAGTTTTTGGTGCAATTAATCAAGTTTTGAATTTCAAATTAACTAGTGGAGTTACTGTGGTCAACAGGCAACCGTAGCGGTTGTGACACGTGGCTTCAGTGGTTAAGTGTTTGGTTTATAAACCAAAACTTAAGAGCATCTCCAATACTATTATGCATTTAGAGAAAATGGAGTGCCACATAGGATAGATATTTAAAAAGTTAGAAAAACTCTCTCCAATGCTATTATCTAAATTGAATATTGAGATGATGTGGACAAAAAAAAGTTAGAGAATATGGAGTTGGATTTCTAATTGTAGAAACTCTTCTAGAAATGCTGACAAGGATTTCTAACTCTTTCCACCAATAAAATTAAAGCTTTCAACTCTTTCCACCAATAAGATTAAACCTCATTTAATTGTAAAATAAAAGAGGAGAGAGAGAGAGTGTAATAATTGTTTTATTATGATTGGACATAAAATGGATGCATATTTGATTTTAGATAATTGCATTGGAGATGTGAATATGCATTTCTCTAATTTTTTTTCAAAAGTGGGCCCATAATAAATAGAAATGTTGATGTGACACTATTTAGAAACTCGAAAATGCATATTTGCATTGGAGATGCTCTAACCACTAAGCTTTTCACTTGCCATTTTCACGCTTTAACAGAGAAGATAATACTCCAGTAGTGAAAAAGTTCCTTTTTCATTAGAGATACCTGGAAATTATTGGTTGATTTCCCAACAATCTACATTTATAATTCCTTTCAAGGTTAGAGAAAGTTCTTCCGCTTTGGCAAGTTCTTCCATTTTTGCTTTTTCCACACGAAATTTATTTCTATGCATTCATAGGAAATAGGTAAATGTATTTGAAATTTTTTCTTGGAGTAACGTGTGTTCTTCATTGTGTTTTTGATTGTGTTTGAAACAATTGATTCATAGCCATGTTTAAACTCATTCATATGATATCTCACAAGTTTTGATTTGTTTGAGTGTCGTTATGTCGTAAGTGGATGTTAGATCTGGTATCCGCTCAACCTAGATTAGTTAACGCCCTGTAGAGTTGGATTGATCTTTCTTTAGGTTTTGATTGTTTGTGGAAACCCTAGGTTTTGATCTTAAACCTTAGGTTTTGATTTTAGAACTTGGTTTGTACTTGATCTTTGCACTTTTCTTTGTACTTGTCAGTTTTTAGAGTTATCATGTCGAGTGATGCTACGATCTCTGATCCAAACCTTTCCTAGACCCCTAGCGACTTGGAAGGTGAAGTCGAAGGGGGAGTCGACAGTGATGTTAGGAATGTTGATAGACAGGTTTCCCTAGTAGACCCATCGAATGTTGTTAACATTAACAAGGTCGGCTTGTTAAAGTAAGGAGTCGTGCGTGTCATTACGCAAGGGGTCAAATTCTTGAAGTACATAGACGTTGTAGAACCATCTTGTTCAGGTTGTTTGCTAGGTATTCTTTCTGACGATAGCCTGGCAAGTTTGCTCACAGATGATGACATGGATCATTTTCAAACGATATATGGGATCCCTATGTCTATCGAGCTACGCTCTGTGAAGGAACATGAGCGAATGGACTAGGATATACTAGGGTGTACGTGTTTTTATGAGTATATCCTTTGACAAGGGTTTAGGTTCCCAGTTCCCTCTTTGACTCGACATATGTTATTATACTATGAGATCGCTCCCGGCCAATTGATGCCAAATAGTTGAAGGATACTCTTGAGTCTGACTGTCCTTCGTGAGAGGAGAGAGTTGAAGTTGGGTTGGGATTTCTCCTACACAACTACTTTATGAAGGAACATGTTCATGAGAAAGGTCGCTTCATGTTAGTTCCAAGGTCTAAAGATACACAACAAGAAATTTCACTTTTAGCAACATTTAAAAAACAACGCACGGGATGTGCACATTGCTAAAAGTCATCTATCGTAACACGCAGGTAAAGCACGTTGCCAAAAGTCATTTGTTGCAACACGTAAAAAATTTGTATTGTTGAAAGTACTTATGGCAACGTACATGTGATTGTTGCCAATAATTGAGCACATATGGCAACGCACAACAGATGCACATTTTAATTTTTATTTCATTAAGTTTGTGCATGTTGCTATAAGTGTGTTTTTATCAACGTACAAACGCACATGTTGTTAAAAAAAAACTAATGTTTGGCAACACACACATCATGTTAGGATTGAAGAAGTCCTTATCAAATGTCAAAAGACCTCATTGTGGACATCAAGAGCTTCAAGGAAGGTAAATTACTTGTCTTGACTCTAAATTGAAAAGATTTAGTTGCACACAGACACTACTTTAGCATGCTTGTGTGATTATTTCTTTTTGAGTGTATGAATTTCACAAATCACACTTGCACACTTTTGTGTTTAATATATGCATCTTGTGAGGGTAAATTACTTGTCTTGACTCTAAATTGAAAAAATTTAGTTGCACACACACACTACTCTAGCATGCTTGTGTGATTATTTCTTTTTGAGTGTATGAATTTCACAAATCACACTTGCACACTTTTGTGTTTAATATATGCATCTAGTGATGTGCGCTGGTCCCTTTACCTGTGTAAAACCAGCACAGTGCACTACTTGTCATGCGCCGGACTAGCACAGCTCACCAGCACCAGCGCTATTTGTTCAGTAGGTTGTCGTTGGTCATGCGCCCCTCGTCATGCACTGTCCTCACTAGCACAATCTTGGCAGAATGTTGCCACTGGTCATGCTACACTCGCCTGTGTTGCTCCACCAGTGCCCTTGGGCATAAAAGGTTGTACACTGGTCGTGCGTTACTCGATCAGCGCACCACCAACATAAAATGTGAGAAGCTGGAACGTTTTTTTTTTCCAAAACGGCATCACTTCATTTGGATTGTCTATATACATGCCTTGATAGTCTTAGGTCATTTTTTAAAGTAAAAATTACACCTTTTGAGAGAAAAAGAAGTGTCTTCAAAGCAAAGGTATCAAGACTTGATTTTTATTCTTCCAAAACATAAACACCCTTCATCTTTCATGTTTCATACATCATCTAACATGTTCTAGTTTGATTTTTATAGGGATTTCATTATTGCTCACATGACTTGTAGGTAGAACATCATTTACATCCTTTTAATATGTTCTTGCTTTACAAGATGCCATATTTATCACTTGACTAGTTTCAAGATAGTTCTTTTATTGTGTTTTATGAGTTGTTTGTGATAGCTATTACATATAAGGTTTGATTTGCACATATAGCCAGGTTGTATGCATGTCATATAAATAAATGATATCTAGGAATGCTTAACATGTTCATCTATGCCTAGATTAGCTTAAATGTTTGACCTTGCATTTATGCATCTTGAATATTGGACATATTCACTTTAGGTTGTTAATCTCTTCTCTTAGAGAGTCTGTAAGATCCTTGATTTGTATTGGTTTGATTTCATTGCAAAACACTCTTTATTTGTAATGGCTAGTTGCTTAGGTGATTCTTAGTGAAAAAAAAGCTTCAAAAGAGAAAAGCAACTTCTCATACAAATATCGTCTTCAAGAGGAAAATCACTTACTTTGATGCCAAGGTATCAAGTTACTTCTTCCTCTTGCATGGCGTAAGCGCACACACACAATTCATTCATGTGTGTCCCTACACCATTGCGCAAACATTTTGTATAACACATTTACACACATTTAAGTTTGCACATGTATTGGTCTTATATTGATAAACATTGTAGAATTACATGTTTTATCACTATCGCGCAGATATGACATACTTTTGTGACATTGTGTTTATTTGTTTATGTTTATTGTATTTTGGACTTGAACATGATCTCATATGATTACTTATTGAGTCCCAGTAATTTTAGTTACTCATTCATTAGGTTTCGAGTCCAAACGATGTAGCTATACTACTTTGCATTCTCATTCATTGAGTTGTCTTCGTTGTCATTTTCTGAGATGAATTCTCAACCTTTTTGTAAATTTTTATAGTCTTCATTGTGCGTGAGGGAGTCACGATTCGTAATCCGAAGATAAATTCAAAATCGGAGTTCAGATGCCTGGATACGGTTGAAGAATGTGAGCGGTGCACGAGAGGAGCAGCAAGATTGGCCAACTGCCAACCTTGCATGGCCGCGTGTGGCACATGGGCTGGACCCCTCTCTACCCACGTGTCCCACATGGGCTGCTAACATGGCATGCTATGGTTGGTCCTCATTTTCCCTCTCTTGAATTCTTTCAAAAGCTCCCATCCTTCCCTCCAAATTACAACTTGAAGAAAATTGAAAAGAAAATTTTTGTAGAATTCTTCATGATTTTAGTTTTCTTATTTCGATCATAATTCTCTCATATGAACTCGAATTCAAGTGATTCAAAAGCAAAAAATGTTGGTTTTGAAGAGAGCTACAAACTCCAAGTATTTCAGAGTCATTTGAGTTTATGATTTTTCACAGTTGGCAGATTTCAGTTTGAGACTCAAGTGTTGTATGTGAAACATCTTCTACTTACTTTCTCTTTTGATCATCTCATTTAATCTTCCTATTTGATTGATGAAATGTATGAAGAAAAATATTAGATCACATGCTAGGTTTGTTTGATTGATTGTTTGTTGAGTTTTAGCTTTTTGATTTCTTTTGAACATGTATTTGCTAAACTTGATTTAACTTGAAATTGTTTCTAGAAATGATATATATGATGTGCTTCATGATATTTTCTAGGTTCAATTTCATAATCTAAGAACTAAGAAATTTTTGTGATATATTGAATATTCTCATCTTGTTCTTATTGATATACATGTCTTAATTTCTAGGTACATTTGTGATTGTTTGTTAAAAGCATATCCTAGAATATATCTAAGCATGTTCATAGAGTTTGATTGATCATCTTACTTTATTTGACTTGTGTTTGCATCATTTGCATCACTTAGATCATTGCCTTGTGGAAAGGTAGAATTCTTTTGTTAAGGTGAGTGAAGCCTTGATTTTAGCAAGAAGACTTGGCTAGGAAAGTGCTCCGGATAACCAAGCATGGAATCTTAGTCAGGATCAAGAGGATCCGGATAACTAATCAAAAGTCTTGGCTAGAAGTTTGGTACTCCGGATGGTTGAGCTAGGGAAGCTTGACTGATATCATTTTTGATCTAGATAGCTAAGCAAGGAAATCTTCCTAGAGGCTTGAGAGCCTTGAATAGGGAGTTGCTCTCTAGAGGTGTAGGACACATCTTGGATAGAGAGTAGGCTAAGTGGTTTACTAGGCCTTGAGGGTAGATTAGGAGTTGATAGCTTAGGGTGGATATCATTTATTGATAGCCTAGGGTGGATATCATTTGTTAATAGCCTTGAGTGTGTAAGTTCTTTTCATATAGTGGATTGCTTTGTCGGTGGTTGTGGTTATCAACCCGTGGATGTTTCCTTTTTGAGGTTTACCACGTAAAAATACTTGTGTCTATTTTCACTTTACTTTTTATTATCTTCCATATCAAGTATTGATTGTATCTCTTGTATATTGATTTTTACATGTATTGATTCATACTATACAATTGTTAAATCATATCAAGTGTACATTTCATTCTTGTAATCCATAAATTTTGAAGTTAGAAGAAATTAGAACTATACATATTCACCCCCTCTAGGTATAATATACACTACATCTCTCTAGGGAATTTCAGAGTCATGTCTTGTATTTACCATTTGGTAGTTTGCAAACAAAAGACTAAGTTCACTTTTGAAGGCACGCGGATAGTAGTGTAGATTAGTAACCGTGTAAGGTTTGACGTGGTCAACCTAGGTTGTAATCGCATTACAATTAGTGGATTAAGGTTCGTGTGTGGCGCACATAATAACCCGTGGTTTTTCCTTGTTGAAGGTTTTCATGTAAATATCAAGTGTTATTTAAATTCCGCTTTATTGCAATTGATTTTATTTTGTGACTAGTTTGGGGTTTATTAGTAATATTGATTAATCGCGATAATTTGATAATAGCCGGATTAAAATCTATTCACCCCCCCCCAGTAGATTATTAGGACACGGTTTTTATATATTTTTTCGTGTCTCTATCATACAAAATAATTACAAAGATTACTAGAATGAGTTTACATTGCAAAGTAATAAAAATCAATATTTTTTAATAAAATATTAATTCCAAAAGAAAAAAAAGCAAATACGTAGCATATATATGATATATATAAATAGTTATACATTATTTAACAAAGTTAAACTTCCAACCAAATAGTAAAGTCACTCATCACATTCTTCATTGTCTCATGTTCAACTCCTAACCCAAGCAAATAATTGTGAGATTTAATAAACATTGGTACTATATGTTGAGATTTAATAAACATTGGTCCTATATGGTCAGAGGCCCAATGGTGTTAAGGCCTAGTAAAGGGAGCTCAGTGGGGGATCATTTATATTTATTATTATTTTTTTTTCCATGGCCTAAGACATCGTACAATGTGCATTGCGATAAATGACTACAACAACGTACGTCTCTTCTACAACGCACTTAGTACGTTGTCATTCTTCTAAGACAATGTACAATACATGTAGCGTTAAACATTTAACGCAACATCTATTACGCGTTGCGTTAAATGTCAACAACAACGTACGTCACTTTCACAATGCATTTAACACATTGTTGTTGTTCAAAGGAAAAGCACACATTGCGCGTTGCATTGCGAAAACCTTTCGCAAAGCAATTTGCTCGTTGTGAAAGGCCAAATTTTTTGTAGTGATAGTTAGCATATTGCCGACCTTACGACCAACGATCGAAATTGGAGATATATTTTCTTCTTTGTCAGGGGTCCTTTAATCGACGGACCTTTTGGAAAGTCAAATTATTTCTACCCGTGTGTCTGGAACCGATATGTTGAGTGTTGATTCCCAATGTCACTCAGATAGTTTTTAAGTTTTTGTTAGTACTGATGAGTCTAATTGTCCTTGTAGACTTAGTAGGTGTGGAGAATAAGTTGTCGTGTTCCGAAGCACCTAGGTGTACTCAGAGTATTTTAGCAATTTCTGCTAAAGAGAGGAGTTAGAGAGTATTACTTATGGAAGGTAAACTTAGACATAGTATTTTATGGCGTTGGTCGACATAGAATGTCTCACGAGCACCGTATCTTCACATGAAAGATTTTGTGTTGTATGTTTGGATTAGAAGTCTTGAAATTCTTCAATGTGTTGTGAAATTTTTATCGCCTATAACTGACGTCGAACGTTGTTTCACAGTGATGTCGATGTCGATCACGAAGTTCAATATGCCAGACTCTGCTGAAGCATTAAGGCTTTATAGGGAGAATATAAGCAAGAAACGGGCTGCAACAAATTCTAAGAAGAAACAATTGACAGAGGAGTCAAAAAAGAAGGCGACTGATATGGAGCATGTTTTTGTCTCTTCTCCAGAGTCAAGTCCTTTGAGGAAGAAAAAGAGAAAAGCCATCGATGTTGATGCCAGAAAGAGTGTCGAAACAGACCCAAAGGGGAAGTCGGTGGTCCCTGCATCATTAAACCCTGATTTAACATTGGTGTTATTTCCTTAAGGAGTGTCGATGTTCAAGGAGCCGAGTGGCTTTCTGAAGAAGTCGAATGACCTTTTTTTTTTTAATACTGATGAAAAGTACCTTAAAAGAAAAAAGGTTGAGGAGGTGTTCGAGGTAGGTCTTCCCTCAACTTTCCAGGTAAGTTGATTTACCTTCTGAGTTTACTTTCTTCTTTTATAAGTTTGAATGTTCATGATACGAAATTTGTTTTATAGGCTTTTTAGGTGCAGATGCATCTGCACGACAGGTATAAAATCACTAGAGAGAGATGCGCTAAGCTTTAGAAAGCCAACGACACCCTAAGGAAGGAAAGCAATGGGCTCGACAAAGTTATCAAAGAAGTAGAGCAGAAGAATTTAGCTTTGGAGGGGGAAATGAAGATGTTGAGGGAAGAGAGGGATCGACACCTTACAGAGTCGGAAAAGACTAATGAGACTGTCGTGGAGCAGAAGAATTCCTATATGCTAATGTAACGCCTCATTTTTAGTGCAATTAATTGAGTTTTGAATATCAAATTAACCATAGGAGTTACTATAGTCAATAGACAACCGTAGCGGTTGAGACACGTGGCTTGAGTGGTTAAGTGTTTGGTTTATAAACCAAAACTTAACCACTAAGCTTTTCACTTGCCATTTACATCTTTAATAGAGAAGATAATACTCATAGTAGTGGAAAAGTTCATTTTTCAGCAGAGATACCTGCAAATTATTAGTTGATTTCCCAGTATTCTCCATTCAAAATTCCTTTAAAGATAAGTGAAAGTTCTTCAGCTTTGGCAATTTTTTTCCATTTTTATTTTTTCCACACGAAACTTATTTCTACGCATTCATAGGAAATAGGTAGAAGTATTTGAAATTTTTGCCTGATGTAACGTGTGTTTTTCATTGTGTTCTTGATTGTTTTTGAAACAATGGATTCGTAGCCATATTTATACTCATTCATGTGATATCTCGCAAGTTTTGATTCGTTTGAGTGTCGTTATGTCGTAAGTGGATGTTAGATCTGGTAGCCGCTTGACCTAGATTAGTTGATGCCCTGTAGAGTTGGATGATCTTTCTTTTGGTTTTGATTGTTTGTGGAAACCCTAGGTTTTGATCTTAAACCTTAGGTTTTGATTTTAGAAATTAGTTTGTGCTTGACCTTTGCACTTTTCTTTGTACTAGTCAATTTTTGGAGATATCATGTTGAGCGACGCTACGATCTCTGATCCAAAATTTTCCTGGACCTTTAGTGACTTGGAAGGTGAAGTCGAAGGGGGAGTAATGTTGATCGACAGGCTTCCGTAGTAGACCCGTCGAATGTTGTTAACATTAACGAGGTCAGCTTGTTAGAGCAGGGAGTCGTGCGTGCCATTGCGCAAGGGGTCGAATTCCTAGAGTGCATAGACATCGTAGAACCATCTTGTTTAGGTCATTCACTAGGTATTCTTTCTGATGATAGCCCGATAAGTCTGCTCACAGACGATGACATGGATCATTTACAAACGATATATGGGATCCCTGCGTCTATCGAGTTGTGAGCAACGAAGAAACATGAGCGAGTGGTCTAGGATATACTAGGGTGGACGTGTTTTTATAAGTATATCCTTCCAAAAGGGTTTAGGTTCCAAATTCCCTCTTTGACTCGACGTATGTTATTATACTATGAGATCGCCTACGACCAGTTGATGCCAAATAGCTGGAGGTTACTCTTGAGTCTGACTGTTCTTCGTGAGAGGAGAGAGTTGAAGTTTCGGTTTAGATGTCTCCTACATAACTTTTTTCTAAAGGAACATGTTCATGAGAAAGGTCGCTTCATGTTGGTTCCAAGGTCTAAAGATAGTCAGCTTATTGCTGACCTTACGAACAACGATCGAAATTGGAGAGATACCTTCTTCTTTGCTAGGGGTCTTTTAATCGATAGACCTTTTTGAAAGTCGAAGTATTTCTACCCATGTGCTTGGAACCAATATGGTGAGTGTCGATTCCCAATGTCACTTATCGTTAGTACTGATGAGTCTAATTGTCCTTGTAGAATTAGTAGGTGCAAAGAATAAGTTGTAGTGTTCCGAAGCACCTGAGCGTACTTAGAGTATTTTAGTAATTCCTGCTAAATAGAGAAGCTGGAGAGTATTACTTACAGAAGGTAAACTTATACCTAGTAGTTTATGGCGGTTGTCGACATTGAATGTCTCATGAGCACCATATCCTCACGTAAAGGATTTTGTGTCGTATGTTTGGATTAGAAGGAGTCTTGGTATTCTTCAATGTGATATGAAATTTTTATCACCTATAGCTGACTTTCGAACGGCGTTTTGCAGTGTTGTTGATGTCGAGCGCGAAGTTCAACATGCTGGACTCTGTTGAAACATTGAGGTTTTATAGGGAGAATATAAGCAAGAAACGGGCTGCATCAAATGCTAAGAATAAATAATTGGTAGAGGAGTAGAAAGTGAAGACGATTGATGTAGAGCATGTTTTTGTCTCTTCTCTAGAGTCGAGTCCTTTAAGAAAGAAAAAGAGAAAAGCCACCGATTTCAATGTTGGAAAGAGTGTCCAAACCGACCCAAAGGTGAAGTCGGTGGTGCTTGAATCTTCAAAACCTGATTTGACATCGGTGTTATTTCCTCAAGGAGTGTCGATGTTCAAGGAGCCGAGTGGCTTTCTGAAGAAGTCGAATGACCTTGTTTTTATTGTTGATGAAGAGTACCTTTAGGGAAAAAAGGTTGAGGAGGTGTTCGAGGTGGGTCCTCTCTCAACTTTCTAGGTAAGTTGATTTACCTTTTGAGTTTACTTTCTTCTTTTATAATTTTGAATGTTCATGATACGATATTTGTTTTACAAGCTTTTCAAGTGTAGATGCATCTGCATGATAGGTTTAAAATCACTAGAGAGAGATGCGCTAAGCTTTTGAAAGCCAATGACACCCTAAGGAAGGAAAATGATGGGCTCGACAAAATTATCAAAGAAGTGGAGAAGAATAATTTGGCTTTGGAAGATGAAATGAAGGTGTTGAGGGAGGAGAGGGATCAACACTGTGCAGTGTCAGAGAAGGCAAAAGAGACTGTCATAGGGCAGGAACAACAAGTTGTTAGCTTGAATGAACAACTTCTGTCGATCTCAATCGAAGCTATGTGCAAAGCCAAGGTGGAGCTTTTCAAGCAATACTTATCTGGCAAACATGTGAAGTGGGACTGTTAGGCGATGCAAACGGAGACCGACATCTGTGTGGAGTCGGAGCGTATCCGAAATAAGGGATCTCCGGCCGTTGGAGATGTTGCTGAGGGTGGTGTAGAGGAGGTTGACAGGAGCTCCGATGGTGTCGCCGATCCTAATGCTACAGTTGATGATTCGACCTTGAATTAATCTTTCAAACAATCTGTTTTGTAAATATTTATTATGGCGAATGGGAGTACTGTCATAATTTTCCGTATCGATGTGTAATATAATTTTGAATGATTGTTGATGTAGTCGACTGCTTTTATTTACTCTCGTTTATTTGAACTGTCTTTAACCATGTGTTTGCTTTGATATTGTGTTAAACTTTTATCGTTTGCTTTGAATGAAATATCTGTTCAACTATTTCAGTTTCATGACAGTGTTTGCATAAGACAATAACGAAGCTGATTCAGCAATTTGAATTTCATGCGTACTCGTGTAATGGAGTCGACATAATCGTTTCATAAATAATCGCGTAAATTGCGTTGACAATTTACTTTATTTTCGTAGAATTTCTTGCTTGTGTAGTTGAATCGACATGACCTTTAATTTACATAGAATCGTGTACGAGTGTGATTGGATCGACACAACCTTATATTATTTTCAAAATCGCGTACATGCATAGTTTGGTCGACATGACCTTTTATTTACATAGAATCGCATATGTGCGTAATTGGTTCGATACGACCTTTTTATTTACAATGACAATCATGTACATGAGTAATTGTGTTGACATTTGTCCCCAGTACTACTCCCCTAACTCTCTGTATGTGATGTCGATTGAGGATATTGGGAGTTGTATTGATTATGAGTTCATCACTTGTAAATCCATGAATGCAGGATGTCATGTCGTTTCTGATCCTTGAATGCAGGGCTTTAATTTGTCAATCGTTCCTGCAATATTAAGTTTTGATCACTTGTCGATGTTGATAGCTTATGAATGGTGAGCAAGGCTTCTTGAGTGGAGATTTTTTATGTTGTGAGCTCAGTTTTGCACTTAGTTGCAACTAAGTTTTCATCATTGCTCATTGTGCGTCGATTTGTTAGTGTTAAATGTCGATGAATTGAATATTTAATACCGTAAAATAGAAGAATTGAAATGGATAAGTTTAGAAGTGATACTGTTTTAGATGTAGGGTGTCCAACTGTAGTGTATCTCTCGACCTTTGAGTCCTCGAAATTTATACGCCTCCGTCCCTTTATGTCTGTGATTTGGTAGGGACCTTCCGATGCCGGTCTGAGTTTTCCTGGGCCTTTTTCTCGTGTGTTTTGAAAGATTCGTCGTAGTACCCAGTTGTTAATTTTGAATATTCTGACCTTTACTTTCTTGTTATAATGTCTTGCAACTTCTTGTTGATATGCTTGTATTCTTAACATGGCACGGTTTCGACGTTCGTCTAGGTGATCTAGTTCGAAAGCGAGCTCTAGGTTGTTTTGCTCTTCGGATAGGTTCTCGCTTCGAGTCATTGCAAGCCTTGTCTCTATTGGGATCACTGCTTCGGAGCCATAGACAAGCGAGAAGAGAGTCTCTTCTATTGATCGATAGGGAGTGATCCTATACGACCGAAGTATTTTTGGGAGTTTGTCTGCCCACTCTCTCTTTCCTGCCTCTAGACGCTTCTTCAACGTGTTGACAATGGTTTTGTTGGTCGATTCCGCTTGTCGATTGGTTGAGGGTACCGTGGTGTTCAGAAGCTTAATTTTATTATATATTTGTTGCATAAATTTTTGAAGTCGTACAAAATGAATTGGAACCCATTGCCGGTTACTATCTCCTAAGGTACTACGAATCTGCAAATTATATTTTTGCAAACAAAATTCTTACCTCAATATCGCGCACATGTTAGAATGCTCCAATTTCCACCCATTTGGTGAAATAATCTGTCAGTACCAGCATGTAGACGACGCCACCAGGTGCTGCTAGGAGGTTACCTACAATATCCATTCCCCATTTCATAAATGGCCAAGGAGTTGATATCGAGTTTAGCGTACCTAAAGGGAGGTGCGATACTTGAGAGAATCTTTGGCACTTTTCACAGGTCTTTACATGCTTTTGGGAATCATATCGTATTGTCTGCCAATAGTACCTGGCTGTGGTAGCCCTATTCGACAAGCTTCGAACACTATAGTGGTTTCTGCATTCCTCGTGATATAGGCTTTTGAGGACGTCGTACGCCTCTCGTGGAGTCACACATCTCAGATAGGGACTTGTAAAAGACCTTTTGTAAAGCTTACAGTATAAAATGAAGAATTTTATGGCATTTGCTTTGATTTTCCTTGCTTCAGATTCGTCATCTGGTAGGATGTCGGCTTGCAAGTAATTCATTATCGGATATATCCAACTTGAACTTTGGTCGACATGAAGGCGAGAGTAGGTGTATGATAGGTATCGACTTTGCACCATTAGTCGTTGTTGACCCTAAGCTTGCCAATGCATCTTCTCTGGCATTCTCTAATCTTGGTACTCGCAGAATAGTGAATTCGTTGAAGGTCGACTTTAGTCACTTGGACTTTGCTAGATATGCTGCCATTCTTTTGTCTTTAGCTTCGTACAATCCATTCATTCGTCGAATGACAAGTTGTGAATCGTTTTGTACTTGAATATTTTTTATGTTGAAGCTTTTAGCAAGGTCGAGTTTAGCAATCAGGGCTTCATACTCAGCTTCGTTGTTTGTTGTATGGAATTCACAATGGATCGTCTACTATAGCGTGTCCCAGTGCAGAGATTTGAGCACAAGTCCGAGTTCGCTTCCTTTGATGTTGTTGGAACCGTCGACAGACAAGATCCATTTTCCACTCGTAGGGTTTTCCGTGAGTGCTACTAATTCTTATTCAGCCTGTAAATTATCGCAAGAGGTAAAGTCTACAATAATGTTAGCTAATACCTGTGATTTCATCGCAGTTCGAGGTTGGAAGCTGATGTCGTATTCACTGAGTTCGACGGCCCATTTCGTCATTCCACCTGAAAGTTCAGGCTTATGCAGTATATTTTTAAGTGGGAATGTAGTTAGTACCTTAATTGAATGGCATCGAAAGTATGGTCTTAGTTTGCGTGCGGCTACGACAAGTGCCAATGCCAACTTTTCCAGTTGACTGTATCTGGTTTCTATGTCGAGTAGGGCTTTACTCACGTAATACTCTGGATGTTGTACGCCACCTTCTTCCCAGAATAATACAACGCTTACTGTCGTGTCGGTTACCGCCAGATATGTTAGTAATGTCTCCTTGTCTTTTGGTTTCGACAACAACGAGGGTGAAGTTAGATATTTCTTCAAGTCTTGTAGCGCCTTTTTACAATCGTCGTTCCAATCGAAGACTTTATTCTTTTTTAGTGTGTTAAAGAATGGATGGCACTACTCGGACGACTTGGAGATGAATCTGTTTAAAGCTGTTACCCAACCTGTGATCTTTTATACGTTTTTTACACATTTAGGTGATTCGATTCCTTGTATCGATCAGATTTGGTCGTTATTCACTTCGATACCTCTTTGGGTGACTAAGTAATCTAAAAACTTCCCTGAACACACACCAAATGAGCATTTAGTAAGGTTTAGTTTCATACCATATTGATTAAGTACGTCTAACGACTGCCTTAAATGCTCTATGTGTTGCTGAGCTACCAGGGACTTGATAAGCATGTCATCGATGTAGACCTTCACTGTTGATCCGAGCATTTTAACGAACATCTTGTTGACTAGTCGTTGGTAGGTTGAACTTGCATTTTTAAAACCAAAAGACATAACCTTATAACAGAAAATACCTCGCTCTATAACAAAGGCGGTTTTTTCTTGGTCATCATGATGCACCAAGATCTGGTTATAACCAGAGTAGGCATCCATGAAGCTGAGCAGTTTATGTCATGCTATAGAGTACGTCGACCAACATGTCGATATGAGGAAGTGGGAATGGATCTTTGGGACATGCCTTGTTAAGATCTATGAAGTCGATGCAAACGCGCTACTTCCCGTTTTTCTTCTTCACGACAACGACATTCGCTAGCCAGTCTGGATACTTTACTTCCTTAACTGATCCGATGTCGAATAGCTTTTGGATTTCCTTGTTGATTACTTTATTCCTTTCTAGCGAGAATTTTTTTCTTTTTTGCTTTACTGGTGGATGGTTCGGGTCTACTTGTAATCGATGAACTATTACCTTAGAGTCGATACCAACCATGTCTGAATACGACCAGGCAAAGCTATTTCGTCGTTCCTTCAAGAAGTTGATCAATTGTTCGCGGATCTCTTTAGATAGTCTGGATGTGATGAAGTCTTTGTGTTCTGGTTGATCTGGATCAACCGACACCTTGTCGAGTTCCTCTATTTTCAACTTTTTAGAGTCGACTCGACTCTAAATTCCTATAATTGGTATAATTCTTCTTTCTTCTTCTTCATGTGTTTGATAGCATTCCCTGGCTGCTCTCTGTTCGCTTTTGATTTCTCGTACTCCCCATCTAGTAGGGAACTTAATCATTTGATGGTAGGTCGATGGAATCGCTTTCATCTCGTGTATCTAGGGTCTTCCTAAGATAGTGTTGTAGGGGGATTGGCAATCCAACACTAGTAAGTTGAAGTATAAGTTTACACCTTCTGCATAGAATGTTAGTACAATTTCTCCCAAGGTATTCTTCTAGTCGCCGCAGAACCTTGTCAACATTGTCACGCGATGGCTGATTTTGGATTCTTCAGCCTGCATCTCTCGTAAGGCACTGTTAAATAGAATGTTGCATGAACTACCATTGTCTATTAAAACTTTTTTTGTTAAACAATTCACAATATAAAATGAAATAACTAAAGCATCATGATGAGGAGAAAACAAAACTAATTTATCTGTCGAACCGAAAGTGACGGTTTCGTCGATCTTTGAAGGTGTGCTCTGTCAGGTTGAATTTCAGCATTCGATACTTGTCGTGTGTGTCTCTTCGCCATAAATTAGCTTACGCCATTAACTTCAGATCCATATGCAATGTAGTTGATTACGCTATCATATCAAAGTGGTTCTGATTGCTTATCGTTTACACTAGTTTGTCTCTTTTCGTTGTGTCGGGTGAGGGTTTGTTTCCTTTTGTCAGTCAAGAACTCTTACAAATGTCTCTGTTTTAGAAATTCTACAACTTCCAATTTAAGGGTGATATAATCCTCAATTCGATGGCCATGATCCCCGTGAAATTCACATCGAAGTCTCGCATCACGATGTTCTGAGGGTGCTTTCATTTTTTACAGCCATTTGATTGTTTTCTCCATCTCTCTCATCACCGTTACGAGGTCTGTCGGTTCGATGCTAATGTTGTATTTTGGTATTTGGACCTGTGATCGACTTGACCTTGAGAGGTTGTGTCTATACGACCATCTATTTATTGGCCCGTTCTGGCGGGGTTAATTGTTACGACAATCGTTGGTTGGATAGGGTTCAATTCTCCTGTTGTTCGACCTTCTATCGATACGATCATATCGCCTTCTTGCCTAGTTATTGACTTTTCCTATGAAGTTGGCTTCGTCTTCATCCTATTTGATATGTGCCCATGTTTTTGCGAGCATATCTTCTATTGTCCTGCACGGATACTTGCTGAGTTATTTATAAAGATCATAATCGAACCTGACGCTTTTTTTAAATGCGTAGATGGCGGTAGCTTGGTTATAGTGTGGGATCTGCATTTTCTCTCTATTGAAGCGTTCGACATAAGTCCTTAGGTTTTTACCGCGTCTTTGAGTTATGGTATATAGGTCGTCCAATTGCTTTTCTAATTTTCAATTGTTTGCAAATTGCTTCATGAATGTATCTGTAAGCTACACAAAATAAGTAATAGAGTTATTAGGCAAATTACTATACCATTGTAGAGTAGGACCACTGAGACTGGACCCGAAGACTTTACACATGCACGCTTCTCTAAGGTCACGTGGGATTGCTGCAGTGAACATTCTTTGTTTGTACTGCGATATATGGTCGACTGGATCTGTCTTACCCTCATACTGCTTCATATTTGGGAAGTTGAATTTCAGTGGCATCTCGATAAGGGCAATTGCATCGACAAAGAGCGAATCAATGAAGTTGTTCATCGTGCTCTTCTTGATTGGTGCTGGGACTCCTATAATCCTTTGGATAAGGGCTTCCATTTCTGCGAACCTGCGGGAAAGTTCAGGGTTAGCAAATAAATGTGAATCAGATCTAGATGTTACCAATCCCAGTGTCGACTGGAGTGATACGGGTGTCCTGAGGGCATTTTCAGGATATAAATCCATGGCTGGGTTCTGCTCATGCAACATTTTATGCCGAATTGGTAGGTTGTTGAGATCGATCTCGACCCGAGCTGTCTGGATTGTTCGTTGATTCTATCCTACATTAGGGTTCATGTCTAGTCTCACGGGATCAGTTGGTGCGACCGGAGCTGTCCTATCGACCTCCTGTTCACCGTTTGAAGTTGGGATTGGGAGCTCCAGTGTCATGTTATTGGGTAATCCGGTGTCACGTTGTTGGGTAATCCGTTGATCAGAGCTCGTAGATTGCCATTTTTCATTTGAATCACATCATTTTCTACTTCGAGCGCCCATAATTTTTTTACATTTGCAACTATCTAGGTAGTCAATGTAGGGACCTGCTTTTCGACGGTTGGTGCGTTTCCATCTCCAGGCATGTTGAGAATATGTTCTATCGATTTAGCTAGCTCGTTTGTAAAGTTGTTATGGGCCCCACGGTGGGTGCCAAACTGTAGGGGGTCAACCTATGGTTAATGTGAATCGGGTCGGATTTGTGTCAGGCTCAAAGCAACTTGGTCAGACCTATCGAATGAGGGATGTCATCTTCTTTATAAACCTACAAGTGTTAATTTGTTGAACATAATATATCGTCTTCTTGTATAACCTATAAAAAAGAAAGAATAAACAGAGAGAGAAAATGAAGGACAGACAATGAAATTAGGAGAATGTTTATTAACCTTAGGTGCGCTTGGGCTGAGTGATGGTTGAGTCATGATTGAGAATGAAAGTGGATTATAGTGGCTAGAAAATAATGAGCAGAGTTTCAAGACGCAAATAACTTTGTCCTAAACTGTAGGGGGTCAACCTATGGCTAATGTGGATCGGGTCGGATTTGTGTCAGGCCTAAAGCAACTTGGTCAGACCTATCAAATGGGGGATGTCGTCTTCTTTATAAATCTGCAAGGATTAATCTGTTGAACGGAATATATCGTCTTCTTGTATAACCTATAAAAAAGGAAGAATAAATAGAGAGAGAAAACGAGGGACAATGAAACTGGGAGAACGTTTCTTAGCCTTAGGTGCGCTTGGCTGATTACACTTGAGTTGTGATTGAGAATCAAAGTGGATTCCAGTGGCTGATTACACTTGAGTTTCAAGGCGCAAATAGTTTTGTAATTTTTAATGTTTTTCAGAGAACCTTTTTGTAGCTAAAGAGGGGATATAAATATTCCCTCTTCTAGGGGCGGGCACTAAGTTCAAAACCGAACCGAACCGAACTAAAAAAAGGGTGTTTGGTTCAGTTCATAGGGGGAAATCAGTATAAACTGGTTCAAAATAGTAAAAACCGAAAATTTTTTGGTTTAAACTGGTTTTGCTCTTCTAAAACCGGATTGAACCGTTTAAACTGGCTATATAACTAAAAAAAAAAAACCCTAACTCTTTCATTCTTTGAGACTTTTGAGTCTTTGTGTCGCCGACTTCTCTCAAAACCCATGACTTCTTTTCTCTGAGTTCCCTCAAATCTCATTTGTTCCTCATCTCTGCTCTCAACCTCTATTCTGGTCCGCCGCCAACGATCTGCTCTGCCGCCTGTTACTCAACCTCCGACTTCTCTCAGTTCAGAGTCTTCACATTCTCAAGGTTTGTCAATAACTCAACGCCTGTCTCTTTTTCTTTTTCTATTTTTTTTTGTTTCACCTTCGATCTGGTTGTTCATTCGTTCGATCTTCTCCGCTTCAACCTTGCTTCAGCAATTCAGCTTGTTCGATCTTCTCTTCTTCAACTCATCCGATCTACTTCAACAAGAGTACAAGACAAAGGTAAAAAAGGTTGGTTCTTGTCTCTTTGATAAACAGTTCAAAAAATTAAAAGCAATTGTTGTTCAACAGCAGCAGAGTTTCAATTTTGTTTTGATTTTTTTTATTTATATTTCATTTAGGTTTCTCTTATATTGTTCAAAGTTACTATTTTGTGTGTGTTCGCTTTGAAGAGTTGATGTTTTGAATATTTTTATTAGTTTAAATAATTATCTATTTATCTGTGTACAATAAGCTGATGCTCTTGATTGTAAGTACAGATGCTTTGTGTACAATAATTATCTATGTACATATTTAAAAATTAAAACAATCTACTTTCATGTTTTTTTCCTTTTGATTGTAATTACTGATCATAAATTAATGTCTTCGCAGAGTAAAGAAACCTAGAAATATTTAAACAAAAAATTGATTTAATTGTGACTGTACGAAATATATATATATATATATATATATATATGTATATATAGATTTCTGAATGGTTTAGATAGCTGTGATAGTTGTGTGTGTGTGTATATAGACGGAAATTTTCCTATGAGGATGCCTTGATAGAATTATATAAGGACATTGAATGTGAGCCACTTGTTTTACATATTTTGACTTGGTATGTATGCACTTGTCAAATCACTTTTATAAATGAGTGGCTCACATTCAATATCCTGATAAAGTTATATAAGGATGCCCTGATAGGAACAGGACCGTATATATATATATATTATTTCACCTAAGTACCTGACAGTATTTTAGTGACAGGTTTCTTTATGTATATTAGTATATATATTGTAAATTTGTAAACCTAACCCATTTTATTTTAAAGAAAATAAATATTCTTTATGTTTATACACAGTATATATATTTGATTAAATTACCCTGGTATCAGTTTCAGGCATAAATACCAGTTTAGTAACCAACTTTACCTAATACACCAAAATAGCCACTTTGGATGACATGTCGTTAACGGTGGCCATTCCGTCCATTTTCTAATGGAATTGCTAATGTCAGGCTGATGTGGCAAACAGAAATCACTATTTGTAAATGAAAGCCCATTTTTGCCCTTACCATTTAATTAAAACCCATATCAGATATCACGGTTTCAAATTAGGGCTCAATTTTGGCTCAATTTTGGGGATTATTTGGTGCGTTTCTTCAAAGCTCAAATTTGTGATTAGTTTTGGTGCGCTTCTTGTCGGTTTCTTGTTCTCGATTCCTTCTTGTCTATTTCTTGTTCTCAATTTCTTCTTGTTGATTTCTTTATCTTGATTTCTTCTTGTTTGAAAAATTGAAGACATGGTGGGACTTCAACAACTGTTCGAAATCCACGAAGAAGGTTTTATGGTTGCTCCAATTTTGTGGTAAATTTAAACTCATTTTTGAAATTTTACTTCGGTTTCTTCATTTCAATTTGTGTTCAATTTCTTTGTTTAACTTTGCAGAATGGAAATGTTAAGGGGTGTGGTTATTTCGAGTGGGTTGACAGTAGTAGTTTCGAGGTTGCAAGGGAGGAAGTACAATGGAGTTGCATTGTTCAAGAATTGGTGAAGGAATTAGAGAAGAAGGAAGATGATATTCGTTATCTAAGATACATTTTGGGTGTTGCTATTATTTTCTGTATAATTTTTGTATTTGGTTTAGGATGTTTTTGTTGTGTAAAAGACAAGAACTATTAAAGATGTGATTGAATGTAAGAAATTATGTATGAAGAAAATGTCGTTTTGTAAAAGGTGGTTGAATGAAAGAGGTTGTAACATGATTTTCTGTTGAATGAAAAAGGTTTTTGAATGCCAATTGTTTGTAAGAGCTTCCATTTATTTCATAATGATATGTTTGCAACAAATTTGAGATTACAAAAAATGGCTTTGATTGAGAACTAACAAAAATTGAGACATTTCAAGCATTACCTGATATGGGTTTTAATTAAATGGTAAGGGAAAAAATGGGTTTTCATTTACAAATAATGATTTTTGTTTGTCACATTAGCCTGACATCATCAATTCCATTATAAAATGGACGGAATGACCACCGTTAACGACATGTCGCCTAAAAGTGGTCATTTTGGTGCATTGGGTAAAGTTGGTTACTAAACTAGTATTTATGCCTGAAACTGATGGCCACCAGGGTAATATATATATATATATATATATATGTATGTAAACCTAACCCATTCAGAAACATTAACAGTATTTCAATGAAAACTTGTATGAAATAATTTCACATTGTGTATATATATTGTGTATATTAGACATTGACGGTGTTGAGTCAATACAATGTTTGTAGGCATGAGTTTTCAAGTGTCGACAGTGTTGGAGGCTTATGTTGATATATGTAATATATTTTTAGACAGTAATTGTGTTGATACTAATTATATGATTGTGTTTGTATTTAAACATTTATTTTAATTATTTATTTGTATGTGAAATTATGAGTAGATGGAGATTGATCCTAATGTGGATTTAATGAAGGATAAAAATGAAGGAGGAATGATTAATGAAGCCGTGAAGCATGAAGGTAATAATTTTTGAATATCAGTGTATCAGTGCTCTTTGAATGATAAAAATGAAGTAGAGTATCAATGTTCTTTGAATGAATGTTCTTTTCAATATATATGGATATGTCTAATTTTCCTAACATGGATGCAAGTCTCTTATTCTACTATCATTACTAATTACTGTTTTATTTATGAATGCAGGAAGTTAGAATTATTTTACTGTCATTACTAATTAAGTGATTTGGAGTTTTTATTTTAGTTGTAATTTTGATTTGGAATTTGGATTTGGATTGTAATTTTAATTTGGAGTTTGGATTTTGATTTGGAGTTTGTATGTGGTCTATACTGTATATGGTATTTCAAAATTGAATTTACTGTGATACACTGATACTGATACTGTCTATTAAATTTGATATTGTCTATTTGATTTCAGTTTTTTTTTGGTTTGGACTATTAAATTTTGTGGCCTAAAATTAGAATGCCACAAGGGATTAGTAAACTACGGTAATTGTTTTTTTTTGGGCCACAACCCATCAAATTTAAAAACATATTAAAAAATTGATTAAACCCATAAGGCCCATTAGGTCCAAAACTGAATTGAACCGAACCGAGTAAAATCATTTTAGTTCAGTTCAGTTCGGTTACCATTTCTTATTTGGTTCAAACTGATTCAATTTTAGATGAATCGAAATATTATCGGTTCAATTCGATTTTGCCCAAAACTGAACCATGCCCACCCCTACCCTCTTCAATTACAAAGAGATTCTCTGAAAAACATTAAAGGACAAAGATATTTGCGCCTTGAAACTCTGCTCACTATTAATTCGGCCACCGAAATCCACTTTGATTCTCAATCACGACTCAAGTGTAACCATTGCTCAGCCTAAGTGCACCTAAGGCTAAGAAACATTCTCGTTCATTTGATGAAAGTTTTATTGTGGGAGGGATTTTATGAGAGATTAACCCCCATTCAAATCCAGCGGTTACGACTGTTATCATAAAACAGTAATTGAAGCTAGACTAAGTCAATTATCAGATTTTAATTGACGAAAGTCTTGGGTCGACCCAATTAATCACGGGCCAAGCTGGTTTTGATTCATAATAGTTTGGGCCTTTTTGATCATTGAGCCTAACAGCCATTTTTGACTACCACAAATATTATATTGACACGCAAACACATTAAAGTTTATTTCGATGTTTTTAGGGGTAAAGATCATTATCTTTTTATTATCTAGGTACATACTTTTTAGCTAGAAATTTTTTATTATAAGGTTTGCTAAAAAAAAAAAAAAAAAAAAACTTTGTACTACCGCTTAGTGTGGCTTGGGTTGAAAATTACGTTAATCAACCTAATAATGTCTCATGTACAGGTCATCGCATAGACTGCAGGTGTATACTGAAAAATTATACTTAGCCTACCCATACAACAAGTCATGGCTTCGCCCTTGTGTATGAGTAGAGGTTCCAAGTTGTGGAAGTAGATAATCCGAACCGCACATGCAGTGATTGATATCGATAAGTTTCGACAGTCCCTTCGATACAAGATTTTAATAATAATAAATTTATTAATAATAATAACAAATGAATGGCGTTGTTATATGAAAAAGATTTAAAAAAAAAAATGGCGCGGCCACAATTTATTGAATAAAAAGTAAATTGCCATACCCTATCTACCCACGAAGACACCAAACCAATTCAGTACACCAAGTCAAATAACGGGGTCTTTATATTGAATTTGAAATCGATCATCATAACCCTCCATTTCCATAGAAACATGTACAATAATCATATTAAAATTTCAAAGTTGGGTTTCTAATTTATTTCTTTTAAACTAGGTTATTGTCCTTCAGTATATGATCAGTATACTTATATATATATATATATATATAAAAAGAACTTTTCATTAATCCTAACATGTTTTTATTATTTTTGCTGAGTGGGTTGTTGCTCCATGTTTCTTTATTTTCATTGGAGAATTAAAACCCAGAAGAACTTGAAGGTATCACAGAAAGATACATTGTTGACAAGTAATTAAACGTAAATCAATATAAAGTTGGCTTTTGTATTGAGAAGTTACTTGATCATTAATAATTTTAATAAGATGTAAGAACTAATAGGTGGTGTCAGCAGCCTGTCTATCTATTTGGTTTGCATTTGTTGTTTTTGAAGATTATTCGTTTTTTCTTTATATACGTACCACGTGGTGACAATTACTTAAATTTAGAACATTGTTAGGTTGAAGGAGTGTTCTTACCTTTAATTTATATTGAACAGTGGTCAAGATTGTTGACATTTACACTCAATTTTTTCTTTTCAAGGTGATTCGACATATCCAATCCTAGCTAAGTCCCTGACAAAGACAAAACAACTCTCAAGTCTTAACATTGTTCAGAAATTAAAGAATATACTTTTCTTGATTAATAATACATACATTGGTGTTTGTAGGTGTCATTATATAATTAGTTGAAAATAAGTAACCAAAGGCGAGCGGCGCACATGTGGCACTTTAAAATACTTTAAGCCACTAAATCTCAAACTCAAAGAGCTGAGAAATCTCTTCCATTCCGAATCGTGTTTGTAGAGTTTAATCACACCGTCATATTCTAACAGACGATTGAACCTCAATAGTACCAGCTTTCAGAAAAATAAAGAATGGATTAGATAAAACTTGTCGGTTAAAACAAATATGAAAAAGCACTGAAGTCCAATAAAGTTGACCCCACCCCCCCCCCCCCCCCCCTTTTTTTAATTATTATATATATATTTTTTTTATCCAATATCAAGTTGACCTTTTTTAATTAAAAGCTACGTCAAACTCATAGTGGTGACATTGAGAGAGGGTCTATAAATAGCTAACTACCGTGGCCCTAGAATTCTACACTCAATATTACAAAACTTGCATATTGAGACCTGATCAAAACTGACGACAAATAATGGCCAGCTTATTGATGATCAACTTGATATGGTACTTATGCATGCTTATTGTTTTCATTTCGTTTTCGAGCTTCGAAGCACGGTTTCTTGATGATCCCAACATGTTTTCGAAGAATGGGAATAGTGGAGCATCCGAACATATAATTGCCAGACAAGTATCGAAGACTAGTATGGAGAAACAAGAGATAATCGAAAAGCATTTCGAGTCGAAGAAGCAGGAGCTTTTGAGGGATGCTAATGAGAGTCGAGTATTGAAGATGGAGAGCGCCAAGAAAATGTTCAAAGAAAGTGTACGAAGACAGGAGGCTCTTGGAAAGTTTTTTGAGTCCAAACGAGTCAGCCCTGGAGGACCTGATCCTCACCATCATAAATTATTATGATTTCCTCACAAAAATTTGTCGAATTTTCTTTCTAGATTTTCCATTTACATGCATGAGAAATAGAGTAGATGATCATGAACATTTGGTTAGAACTGGAGATATCAAATGCAACTTAATTACCAGTACGTACTACTGGTAATTAAGCTGCATTTGATATCTCCAGTTCTAACCAAATGTTCATGATCAGGTATTCCAAAGTTCTTAATCAAAAACTTTATTTAATAAATATGAGGAGGCTAGAGAGGAAAGTGAAATTTTAATTTTAAATTAAGTTTGCAAATGTTTCTACTAATTATACTATATTATATTATTATAATGTTGTGTATGGGAATTATGAAGTTTATCCCATGTAATTTTTAAAGCAATCGTTAGTTATCCAGAAAAAAAAAAAATAAATAATAATAATAATAATAATAAAAAAATAATGTTAAAATAATCTGCCCATGAAGTGGTGCTTCGTATATAGACAATTATCATGGCCAGGATATAGATAGAGTTTATATAATTGTGATCTCTCAAACCATTTTCTAGATGGTGGGGGCTTTGTCTTTTTCACTGGATTCATGCATCACTAAACAGAAACGTACTGATTAATTTTGCTATATATATTAAACTTCCATTCTAAGTAACAAAATTGTTTATGCAATTCTTCTTGATGTTCAAAAGATTTGCGTTCTTATCCGTTTTGTTAGCACAATAAGTTAAAACGTACAGTTTCATTTTGAAACAGATATGATAATTCTAAAGAGGGTTTTGATGAATTCGAAGATGATTTGAATCCTCTTGCATGTTGATGCATGGCAGTTTGGAAGCTTCTTTGGAGGAGGCAAATGACGTTTGTATAGAGTTCATAATATATCGTTGGAACCATATCGACGAGTGCCATAATAAATTTCCCCCTAGGGTGCATTGTAATTTTTCCAAAATCAATCGTTTTGCCTTCGGTTTTTTAGATTTGTCCACTTTAGGCATATATTTTCAGATCCTAAAAAGTTTTAGTCGGAATTTTCATTTTCAGCAAAGTTTGTTTCTGTTTCAGTTTTTTACAATAACTCAAAATTTTCTTTTTGGGTAAGTTTTGAGATTTCGAGTTTTAGACAATTTAAGAATCTCAAATCGTAGTGGAATTGGTTTTGTTTTTCTATTTAAGCAAGGATCCAAATAGCTATCGTGACTTTTGATTTCATGAAAAAAAAAAGTTCTTTTGGAGAAAAATTCTTCTCAAATTCAAAAACTTAACACTTTCACTTCATCACATTTCAGGGTTTGATTTCCACCTAAAACTTAATTGGTCTGAAAACAACTTAAAATAAAAGGTAACCAATCTGACTTTTAATTTAATTCAAAATCATTATATTGCATTTAATATATTTTCTTCCAATATTATTCTCTTAATGATAATATATTTTCAATTTATCAAAATTTTATATATATTATACACATTTATTTATTTTAACATATTACTTATGATAAACTTAAAAAAAAATATTAAATTCAGGACCGTTCAGTATTCAAAGTAAAAAACAAACAACCCCTTAGACCACATTTCTCAATAGAGCTCATTAAAAAATTATTCAAAAAAGAAAAGAAAAACATATACCGTACGAGATAATGAAGAATGTAAGAGCAATTAATTTGTTCTTGCTAGAATTAAAAAATGAATGCACCATCCAAGTATCTTATTGGTGTATAACTATAATTAATTGATTATTTGGAATGAAAAGTGCTCCAAATGGTTCCTGCAAGGAATCATAGAATGTGAATATAAATGGGGTCCTATTTTGGAGTCCAATTTTAATATATGAGAACTCAGCAGTCATTTTATGATTATATATAAAGAATGATAATTGACTTTTGTGAAGAAACTTTTGAAATTGAAGTGTTATCTAATATTTGAAAATGGCCATGTATGTGTATGATGGTTTGTTTGTTTGTTTATTAATTTTTTTTGGTGTCATTACTCATTATCAATCAACAGTAGTGGACCTTATGTGGATTCTACTAAAAAGTTAGTATTAATGGGCCGATCGAAGTCGGTTTTAGTCAACCGGCCGACCAAAAGTGCCTAGGCACGTTTGTTAATTTTCCTTTATTGGATTTTCTTTAATTTACAAGACAATTAAAGGGAATATGTCACACATGGATTGGTTGGCTCTTGTAATTTGGTAGACGGAATTTTTAATTTAATTTATCGAGTATAGGTATCCGCTAGTTTAGTTGATGAGATCTTTAATTTGTTATTAAGTTTGAGGTTGAACTTCTCCCACACAAGCGTTTCAGGAATTTTTTTTAATTTTTTTTAATTTGTAAGTATTACACAATTATATAAATTCGAGGGTTTTTTTAAGGAGGGAGAGGACTCGAACCCGCACCAAGGTGTTTACTACCAGACCAACCTCTTTTCATCTAGAAGGTTTTAGTTTATTCAATATAATTATTATTTATTTTTCTGTGAAACTGAAATCGTGATGATACAAGGGTGATAGTGTTAGCTGAAGGAGGAGATCAAAGAACTTAACCTACATCAATTTGATGATATGTTCTTTAATTTAGAGTACTGAATTATTTTATGAATAATGTTACTTTCTTTTAAATCTAGACGAATTATATGGTATCTCTAAATCCAATCATTTCAATCATGCAATTTTGTTTTTTGAACTGTTACTTTATTATATAAATTTTAGGTTTTTTTTTTTTTTTTTTTTTTTTTGGGAGGGAGAGGACTCGAACCCGTAATTTCATGGTGCAGGTGTGAGGGATTTACTATCAGATCAATTTTATCTTGTCCAATCATACAATTCTAATATAAAGAAATCAATGATCCACATTATTTGGACAGAGTAGTATTATTGTATTTTATTAAAGGATTTAGAAAACGTTTACAAGATACTTAATTTATGTAATTTTTGTCTAATTCTCAAGTGAGAACATCATGATTAATTTAAAAAAATTAATTTGAAATTTAATAATGATGATCTGACCAATAATGTAAAAGTCTTGATCGGAAATTTTCATTTTATTGAAGGGTGATTACGGTCCTTAAAGATCATAAATTTATAGCTTATATCAAGTTTTTTTTTTTTCATTGATTACAATTGTCATGATCAAGTTCAAATCTTTGATAAATATTAGAACTCTGTTTTAGATTTGAAATGGAATATACAACGTGTAATGATGCTATAAATATATATATATATATATATATATATAACTTCACAATTGCTCTAAATGCTAATGAACATAAAGAAAAGTGTCTTCTTGTTGATAACCAGACCCATAACTATAAATTCTTAAAAGGATCCAGTCCTTATAAACTTGCCTACAGAATTCATTACCCATTATTTGTTCATTACACCGGAAAGATATCAATTTCCTAGATTCTTGACTAAAGGAAAAGGTAGCACCACCCATCAACAGACCTCCTATGAGGAGTCTTAGAGACAGTGTGGTCTACAGCAATGGTAGTTTAGGAATAACTCTCAATAATCAAGAGAGATTCTCATTTTCTGATAGAGAATCAATGACCTTTGAAAAAGATTTCCAAATAGCAAGACAAACATTGACCAGCCGCATGACCCACATAGGCCTAAAAAGCCAATTACTAGACCACAACCAACAAGGTTCTAGCGATTCCTCTACACTTATAAATTTAATACCTAGACAAAGACCTCACATCCCCGAAATAATTGAGACCAGAAGTGAACCTACACATATAACCCGAATTATTGAAACGGAAGAACAAATAGCTCAACTCATTCATGCCTATGACAATAAGCAAGAGCCACTTTCTCCTACCCAATCTCAAGTTCAATCATAAATATTCAAAGCTCAACCACAAATACAAACTTTAAATGTTCTTGACAAATCAGAAATTGACTATGATTTTCTCCATAAGGAATACTATTTCAAAATTCACAACACAAAAAGAAAAATATGAGAAAAACATGAGAAAAACTATTACAGCAAAAAATGAAAAGTTTTCTATGAAAGATGGATGCATTGCATTAGGATATTTGGACACTGAAATTACTTTCTTCGTTTGGTATCAAATGAGGAAGCAGTTAGAAAAACTATGCTTTGTTATTGACAAAAGAAATCAAAAGATCTACAAATCCAAACTAGACGAAGAAATCCTATCACATCCCCCCAACAGAAATTCACAGTTGAAATAAATAATGAACAAGCAAACTGCAACCCTTTTGCCTATTTCGATAAAAAGATATCCCCAATAGTCCCTTCATCTTCACAACAGAAGGGGTCGTTATTGAACAAAACAATTACACCAATGAATACCTTACAACGATCAGAGAACAATTGAACATAATGGAAATAAGACAACATCAAACTTTCATGAAACTATCTGAACATACTACTAGCACATTAACAAAACCTATTGAAACCGACATATCTTCAGCCAACACATTCACTCCTGAAGGATACCAAAAAATCAATCCTAAAATTAAAAAAAGAATAAAGGGGAAATAACAGAATATGAACCCAATGCTATACTATTCCCTAATCCTATAGGGATAGAAAAATGTTTTGACCAATACGCCAGCGAGGAAGAAATTCTTAAAATTCTGGAAGAAAATCGAACAAAACTTTCCAAACCAAACATCCAAACTTTAGAAGATAATATTAGCCAATCTCCTTCGGAAGAAAATACTGGAAATGAACAAGAAGAATTAGAACAAATGATTCAAGAACTTAAAACTGCAAAAATAGACAGTCACTTATATCTTATATATTATCATGGAATAAAACCCTATTATCCTAGACCAACACCCCCCAACCTCCAATATGAGGAGTCTGTCCCTTACCGAGCCTATTCCGGCAACGCTTGCTATCAATGGAACATAGATGGCTTATCACAATACCAAATCATGACAGTTATAAGACAAATGCATACAGTAGGATACATTTACATTTAAAAAAATAAAAAAATAAAAAAAATAAAAAAAATAAAAAAAGAAAAACAAAAAAATAAAAAAAACATGCTGATGAAGTTATCATGCTTACGCTGGATTTGAAAGACAATTATTGGGAGGGTGGAACTACACTTTAGGTGTAATAAGAAGACGTAATATAATTAACTCCACTAAGACCATTACCATGACTGTCCCTTCAACCTTCTCATCCGATCCAGCATCTTTCCTTCCACCCACACACACCACAATAGCTTCCTCCAAACCAGATGGCATTGACGTTTTATGTTTCTCTATAGCCTTACATTTCATTAGCAACCCCAATCACTTCACAGAAAGACAATATCCAAACATCCAGAATTTAAAATGTAAAAAACTCAATGACTTTAGATGGTATAAAGACATATTCATGACTAGAGTCCTCCGAAGAAAAGACAATGCTAATTCTTATTAGAAAGAGAAGTTCATTGCTGGACTACCAAACCATTTTGCCAGTAAGGTTAGAGACCAAATGATTAACCAGAAAGGAGAAGCTGATTGGTCAAAAATTGGCTTTGAAACATGGACTTATGGTGAAATCATAAATACAATCAATATAACTGCTGCAATTATGCAATGACCTCAGATTAAAGAGCCAATTGAAAAAACAAAAATTGACAACCAAAAGAGAACTTGGCTCATAGTACGAACAATTCGGTTTTGACAAACTTCCTAGTCCTAAGAATCATAGTAAGAAAAGAAATTTCAAATCATACAAACCCTATAGGGGAAAGAAAGCTTATAGAAAAAATTATCCGAAGTACAGAAAATTCCAACAACAAAAAAACGACATTGAAAAAAGGGCAACAAAAAAAAATACAAGAAATCTACCTCAAAAACTTCAACCTATTTATGACATTTTGCTAACAAATGTCCTAAACTCAAAAACATAATAAATCCCTTAAAATTGATGACAACACTAAAGACATTAATCTCAACCATTTGTAATAGCGAGTCTAACTCATTTTATGAGGAATCCAGCTCTGACAATTGTTGGTGGAATGGGAATATTGAGGTCACTTGTGGTGCACCTCTGAGAGAGATTGTAACACTCAAAAACGGAGAAGCTTTGAACTTTATTTCTCTCTTTAAATTTTCTTACACCACTCCACTAATTTTACAACACAATCTGAGTCCCTTTATATAGGGAACTGAGATGAGATTAAAGACAAACAAAAATAAATGCAAAACCAGCAAATTCAAACTGAAGTTGGGAGATGGCAGTTGGGAAGAAGGGAGTTGGGAGATGGTGGTTGATGAGTTTGGACGGTGGAGGTGGTCAACAATATCAGCTTCTAGAAGTCAGTTGAAGCTGCTGAAAGTGACTGGCAAGTTTAACATTCAACAACAATAACATCCTACCTATAAGAAAATCTTCTGGTTATGACACCTCTTCTAGTAGCAATACTGAAAAATGGCAAAGGTAATATGCAATGAACTTTGCATCCTTGACCAATAAGATTATTCTCTTATAATAGGAATGATCGATGACATTAGTGATCATGTTGTCAACGGTCAATATATCAGAAAATTACAACAAAAGATTTTAAAAACTAAAACTTATGATATCACCCAATCTTCCAAAGACAACCCTTAGGAAGAATTCAAAGCCCATTTTATCCCTCCTAATTTCGAAGACAATGTCCTTAAAATATTTAATGGAAAAAAAAGGAAAGTCACTATCCCTGATCTTCAAAAGGAGATACATAATGTCAAAGATGAAGTAAAAGAACTAAGACTCATAATTGACAAATTACAAAAAGAAGTTCTTAAACGAAAAACTCTCTACAACAGGACACCTACATCTATCCAAAGGGCTCATATCCATGTCAAAACTTCTGGTTTCAACAATTATAATGATTCATACAACGAATCAAGACAAACAGACCAAGATCCAATTTTAGAACTATTTGCAGAACTGTCAAAACCTGATAATGCTTTGTAAGCATTATCAACAATGTCAAGATCCAAAATTGGTATCGTGAGGTTAACATCATGATATAAATGGAATATAACCTTAGGGTTAATGCCTTGATTGATTATAGAGCCGACATAAGTTATATAAGAGAAGCCCTTGTACACACCAAATACCTAGAAAACCACCGAATCTTTATATGGAGTCATTAGACTAAAACTTGACATCCAATGCAAACTTCCTCAAACTAGAGTTTGTAATAAGGGAATATGCTATACAACAGCTTTCATAATGGTCAAAACCCTATCACAAAACGTAATCCTCAGATTACCATTTCTCTATTTAATCTCACCTTTCAAAGTGACCAATGGAGGTCTTGTCTCCGAATACTTAGGGAAAGTGATCTTATTCAGATTTACTTTTCATGTCCTAGTAAGAGACATAAATATCCTAAAAGAAAAATACATTTGTAAAGACAATTAAATTGTCCTAGAACAATCTATAGCAAATCTCAATCGAAAATAAGACCAGTTATCCTTTCTGAAAGATGACCTAAAATTTGAAAGACAAGAAAAAAAAAATACCACACAGAGCCAATATTTCAAGACAAAATTCAAGAATTCAGACAACGATTAGAAAAGGAATTATGTTCTTCTTTTCCTAATGCCTTTTGGAATATAAAGAAGCATATAGTTAGTTTTCCCTACAATAAAAAAATTATTGATAAGGGAATTCCAACTAAGGCCAGACCAATCTAGATATTTGTTGAGCTTCTTCAATATTGCAAAAAAGAAATCAAAATTTTATTGAAAAAATGGCTTGTCTGGGAGTCAAAATCCCCTTGAAGTTGCCCTGCTTTCTATATTTATAAAAAAGTTGAAATAGAAAGAGGAGTTCCTAGGCTTGTCATTAATTACAAATCTTTAAACACTACACTCAAGTGGATTAGATACACAATCCTGAACAAATCAAACTTACGAAAAAAACATTATAACTCTAAAATATTTACAAAATTTGACATGAAGTTTGGATTACGGCAAATCCAAATCGTCGAGGAAGATCGTTATAAAATGACTTTCACAATACAATTTGGACAATATGAATGGAACATTATGCCATTTGGTCTAAAAAATGCCCCCGGTGAATTTTAGAGTATAATGAATAAAATTTTCAATCCTTATAGTGGCTTCACTATCGTATACATTGACGATGTCTTTGTAAATTCAAACAATATTGACCAACATTGGAAACTGTTATTCGTAAAATCTAGAGAACTGATGATCGAGCCAAAAAGTACATGATTTTTGGCCCTCATTCCCGACTCTTTTTGCTTGTTCTCGGCAAATTCCCATGATTTAATGATGTGAATCAAGTGTTGCATATATATTAATGCCACAAGGGCGTTTGTGGAAGATGGAAGAACTTTAGGTGTAAAAAGTACAAAAGGAGAAAAGGGGAATCAATACCGAGAAATGTCACAGCTATGTCGCTTGAAAGCAAATAGCGTCCCAACTTCTAGATACGTCGCAACCACTGCGTCGTTACAAAGACACCATTACAAAAGTGCCTAGTTTCAGCGAAGACAAGTCCAAGACATGTTGCGGCTTAATTGTAGCTGTCTAGACACCGCAACAGAGAATAGAGAATCATGTCCAAATGTCGTTGGCCTGCCAACCGCGACAAGCATTGAAGAAATCAGATCTCGATGTCGCTACTATAATGTCACTAGCTTGACAACAGTGATAACAAGATCGAAGACCGTATAACCGTATGTCGCGATCTATGTCGCTAGGTGTAGACCGCGACACATGCCACATTTGCGAATCTGGCGGTTGCAAGACATCATCTTAGGACCATATAAATACATTTTTCTCTTTCAATTGAAAAGACACAAAGAGAACAGAGAAAAATGAACCAGAGAGACTTGAGAGCATTTTCACTCCATTTTTACCTAATCTCACATTCATCTATTTCTCATCTTAAACTATCTTTTCCACCCAAAAGCTCAACAATCTATATCTAGATTACTTCCCGATAACCATTCCTCTCTACGCATTCTCTACACATCCTCCCTTGGTCACTTTCCATTTGACATACATCTCACTACACACCTTCATCCACCATTCTTTGCATCAAGATTCATCAAGGATCAAGAAAAGGTCAAGCTTAAAGTAGGAAGTTCATGGGTGATTTCCTTATCTCTTACCTCTTCTCTTTGATTGTAATCATGTGTAACTAAACACATTTCTAGGGGGTTGGTTTGAGAAACCTATGGATTTTGGGTATTTATTTTATCTATCAATATATGTTTTCCTATTATGTTTTATTCACTTTATAATTAGATCTTATTATTTATGTAATTGATTGAGAATATCAATTGTTAATTGCAATATTGGTAGGATTATTTGTGATATAATGGTTATAGCTCATAGTGAATATGATAGGTTAGTTGGTGGATATATCAACCTCGATTGTTTTTACCATTTGATTGTAATTAACCGATCTCACCATTATCCCCTCTCTCTAAATATCATAGTTGAGGAATTTTGGTTGTAAGCGGTTTGGTTTTGTTCCGATAGCCAAACCACACTTATAAATACAATCGGCCCTTAATTGTGAGAGTGGTTCCTTAAGGAAGCTAAATTTACATTGCCCAATATCCATTGGTGACTCTATCAATCCCTTAGATTCACCTTAATTGATTTATCAATATCTCTTATCTAGATAGTTGAGTATTCTATTTTTCATATCACTTTTATTTTGGCTCTTTTGTTATCTTGTTATCTTATGTTTGTTTGTTGGTTTCCTAAACCAAACACTGTCAATTCAACCTATGATTTACATTTAAGCAATTAGATTAGATTAACTAAGATTAGTTAATCACTTCAATTTTCAATACCATTCCCTGTGGATGAATCGCTTGCTTGCCATTTTACTAATTTCATATTTTAAGTGTGTTGCACGTGGTAAAACAATTATTTTTCAAAACTAAATATAAAACATCTTTTTGTTGAGTGTAAAACGGCATCTTCAACTAACAGGTCAACATTATCATCAGAGAAAACGGTGATCAGATATGCCACGTCACCAAAGTCAGCTAGAAAAGACCAACTTAAGTTGACCAACAATTAACCTTAAGACCCGATGGGATCCAATCAGGTTTGTCCAATTGATCGGATAAAGATGACCTGACCTGATTCATCATATTGATCGGGTAAAGATAACCTAACCAGGTTCGTTAGACCGATTGGGTCCAACTAGCCGATCTGCCCAAGAAGCCTGGTCTAATGAGATATCTAAGTAGATGAAAGATATATTGGTCGGGTTACCCAGTCAAGATAGATAACCGGTTGGCTAGCAATACGTGGAAGATGTTAAGTTCAAGATAACCATGACTCAAATGCATAGAGAAAGAATCTTACCCAAACAAGGAACCATAAGATACACTTCAATAAGGAAACAAACTTCCTTAAAGATATTAGATCCCGAGTTCAATGGGGAATCTAATTCTCTAATTCATTAAATGCGTAAAAGATTCAAAACAAGGAAGAAGATAATTATGACTCCAACAAGTTAGAGTCCTACTAAATCACGTTAACTTTCCTTACGTGTACATTAAGAATTAGGGTTATGTGCATGTATAAATAGACCATAAAATACTATTACGTGGATGGTGTGAAAAAAATGCATAATAGCGAGTGTGCAAGAGAGATTGAGTTTGTAATTCATTCTTACATATTGAAATCTTTCCCTCACCGTCTCCAGCAACCGTGGTTTTTTCCCTTCTTGGGTTTTTCACATAAAATCTTGTGTTTTGTGTGATTAAGTTTTCCTTTTTATTTTACAATTCAATTACTAATCACATTAACATTGTTGGATGCGTGGTTAATTTTCCATAATCCAAAAAATCACCGTCAACAATTGGCGCTAGAGGGAAGAGTGTTAGAACTGTATTACAGAATCACCTCGAGAACTTATGAAAAGCTGACATGGCAAATAGCAGAGATAGAGATGCTTTAAGCCGTGATGGGAGCTAATCCTCACATGTCATTAAAGCCTTAGGCACAATAAACGCTAGTGTCACCGAAGGAAGGTTACCCTCTGAAACCCCAATCATATACAGCCAGGCCATAACAACTCCCACAAACACCGCAGTTGTGATTTTCCTGGAGGCATTCCATCGTGTTCAAGAATCCTTGCGAAAAGTTATTAAGGATGGGGCCAGACGAGGGATTAACATAATGGTGACTTCAAACTTGACTTCCCTGTACTAGCTATCAACACCTGTAGTAGCCCAAGACCCTAAGGTGCTCTTAGAGATAATGGATACAACCCTAGGTACTCCTCGCAAAGCAGGAAAATATACGGCAGATCACCGTGAAAAAAGGGAACGTTCCTAGAGAAAAGATTATCACCAATATGACTGAGGCCACATGGAAGATAATCATCAAGGCGATGAGAGCTATAAGAGAAAAGGTGACCGTGATGAAAAAGATCACAGAAAAACTAGTCATCAGAAAGACGTAAAAAGATATAACGGGGGTTAAGCGGGGTATAACCAAGAAGACCGTTATATGGATGACTGAAGGAGATCCCAATCCGCCTCGATTGATGAAGATGCCCCGCCAAGAAGATATCGGGTGGCCAGCCCTCCGATCAAGTTCAACCAATATAATGCTCAAATCACAGGGCGTATACCAAAGGATCCTTATGGGATCACCATTCGCCAAAAGTTTGATGAACAGAGGGAACCGGAGGGAGAATGAGAAGTCTTGTTACGAAGAATATAAGCATTTGAGCGTAGGCAAACCCAGAATAATCTACTGATTAGCAATTCTAATAGTCTATTGTCCAATGCAATTCGACGAGCTCGTTTTTCAAAGAAGTTCAGAATGCCACATATAGAGCAATTCAATGCCAACACCTACCTTTAGGAGCATGTCAGGAGATATCTGAGTGCAATGACACAATACGATTATAATGATGCACTCATGTGTAGAATGTTTCCATAAACTTTGGGAGATCAAGGCTCGAATGGTTTGGTTGCCTCACGGGCAGTTCTATCATAAACTTCGAGGAGTTGATACAAGCCTTTACTATGCAATTCATAGGAAACATTCAGAAGAGAAAATCAATATATGTTTCTCTACCTTAAAGCAAAGAAAGAACAGGAAATTGAAAGATTACCTAAACAGGTTCTCCCAAGAAGTGTCAGAGGTTCAAGAGCCTAATGATGACGCTGTAGTATCAGCCTTTACCAACAACTTGCAGTGCTTGAGGCAGAAGGGGGCAACCACTTATGCCCATCTGGTGGATGATATAGGAGGATATGCAATGGCAAAAGAAAAACAGATAACCTATGGCGGAGAATTCATACACGGTGGCCGACTAGACGAGAGCCAGAAGCCTAAAGAAGGTGGTTCCAAAGGTGATCAGAAAGGGGACCAAAAGAATAACAGCTCGAGCAAGAATAAAGATGGTCACAAAGATGATGACCAGAAGAGCAACAAAGGCTTTAAAAAGCAGTTCACAAACTACACAACTAACCTACATCATTTTGAATATATGTACGCTATTTTATATTAACAACTTATTTTATAAGATGTTTCTAAAAACGTTTAAGATATATATCTAATTATACCTAACATGATTTTTGTCTAATTCTTAATCATGATTTAACAAAATTTTGAAAACTAATAATGATGATCGTGATCAATATATAATAAAAAGGTTTTGATCCGAATTTTTCATTTTCTTGAAGGGTCATGAAATGTTCATGACCCTTCAAGGTCTTAAAAGCTTTTAATAAATTTTATTTCATTGATGTCAATTCAATTGTCATGCGAAAGTCCAAATCTTTGATAAATTAAAATATTCTTTTTGATATGTTTATTAATCAAGAATCGATAAAATAAATTTAATCCATAATTTATGATTATATAATGTTTAATTTACTAAAATAGTTAGGAATCAAATTATGTGGATTTTACATATAATGACACAAATCAAGAATTAAGTTTCAGATAAAAGAGAACTTAATTCTCCCTCTCACCCAGGGGTGGATCCATGGTTAGACTAGGTGAGGCATGTGCCCTACCTCAAAATTTTCAAAATAAAATTTTATTTTGTTATATATAGTAAATAACACATTTAAAATCATATTACCTTTTAATACATGTGATAATGTCTTTTTTTCCCACATTTCCATGAGAGGTTCAAATCTCACCATTTGTATTTTATCCTCTAATTTTTTATTTTGCCTTCATTTCCAATTTTTTTCTCAAATTTAATTTTTATCTTCTTTTGCAACAAAACAATTTACTTTTTCTTTCCTATTATCATCAACTTCTTTTCTACCATAAAAATCTTGTCTACCCACAATTTATGGTTACATAATTCAATTTTATTTTATATTAAATTACCTATTATTATTTTGAAGTTTTCTTATTTCTAATAGTTTTAGTTTGACATACCTAATATATCCTATCAATAAACTCTAATATCTCAAAATTTAATTTATTGTATTATAATAGTTCATCTATTATTATTATGATTCATTTTATTTTATCATTGGTATTTTCTTTTATTTTATAGTTTTAATTTATTTATAATCAATAAAGCAATAATTAAAAATATATATTCAAAAATATGTATAGTAATATTTATTAATCAATTATTTTTATATGAATTTAAAGTGAATTCATTTTAAATACAAATCGAAATTTTTTATTATAAAATTAGATAGTAATTTATTTTTTTAAGAATAAATATTGTAACTTTACATTGTTTATATTGTTTTTCTTGTTATTATTTATTTTTTAATATTGTGTTTCTTATTTATTTATTTATTTTAATGTAAGATTATATAGTTCATTTTGAGTAAACATTCTATTTGTTTTTTTTTTAATCTAAACTTCATTCTACTATAATCTTAATTTTTCAATATTTTATATATAATTTTTTATTTGTTCAAGCGTGTCATTTCGTTAAAATTTTTAGATCAACCATTGCTCTCACCCAAAGAATCAAGTTTTTCTTTCCTAATTTCTTTTTCATTTTCCGTAGAATTTGATTTATTTTTATTTTCATTCCCGATTTATAAATGCGTCTAGATTATTTAAGTAATGTGAAACAAATATAGTAATATACCAAATGTAAATATGATGTTATATCTTCTAATAAATGATGTATATGGTGGAACATGGTGTCTCATACCTATCAAAACCGTAATAGTAGTAACAACATTCATGGAGATTCTGGTTAGATTTTCTATCCTTTACTTTCCGCCATTGTAGAACTACTGCTATTTCACACGTGAATTTTTTTGTTTTTTATTATTACACAATTTTTGAAAAGTAGTAATCTTTTTTTTTATATATATATTTTTTTATTTTTTATTTTATATTTTATTTTCTATCTATCTATCTATCTATTTATCTATCTATCTATCTATCTATCTCTGGGATCTATCTATCTATCTATCTATCAATCAAAGAAACGCAATCTGAAGAACTACATCATCTCAAAGAAATGCAATCTGAAGAACTACATCATCTATCTATCAAAGAAACGCAATCTGAAGAACTACATCATCAGTTTTTTTTTATCAACTTTTTGTAGCCGTCATAATTTTAGCAAATCTACTTTTTATAATTTTAATTAACAACAAAAAAGTGAAAAGTTCCTGCATCAGCATGCGTAGAATATTCTTAGGACCCCTCCCTATGGCCCTGTCATCGTTTTCAAACTGTTTGTTCTATCACCTGTCAGAAAGAACTAGCTCCAATTAATTTGTTTTTTTTTTAAAATAAAAAATGTATTCTGATGTATCATATATTTTTATGATATTTTTACCGTCGAATTTGTTAATTATTATAATATTGTAATTATACTTAAGACTTTATTATAATCCCTATCCATATCTATGTTTTGTGATGTACACAGATTTCATGTTAAACTATAAATATTTTATAGATAACTTCAAATATTAATATGAAATTTCGTCTATAATAAATTAATCAGACATTGCAATCGATATAGAAAAAATCAGAGTTCAATTTATATTGACAACCCATTCATAATGAGAGAATAACTAAGATATATAATTTCTGTTATATATTAAGATAGACAAAAAATATATCAAAAAAAAAAAAAAAAAAGAAATTTGATATGACAATTTATATCTAGGAAATTTAATTTTACTGAAAATATGTGTGGAAGCCTTATGTATTACAAATAAATAAATTCAAACCAATCTAACATTTTTCAACAAAAAAAATAATAAATAAATAAATAAAAATCTAACCAATCAAATTAGTTCCCAAATTGCGGACAAGAATAGGTTGGTTTAATTATAAGCTCTTTGCATCTACAACAAGTGCCGGAGCTAAGAGTACGAAAGTAAAAAAAAGTTTGGGAGGTTAAAATAAAAAATAAAATAAAAATCTCCTCAATCATGAAATATTGTAATAATTCAATATATATATATAAATATATATATATATATATATCGTAATAATAATAAAAAAAAATCTCAAATAGCATACAAAACTTTCATATCATATAGGTATCAAAGAATTGAAGGTCATCCAATCTAGATATTGGGTTCCGTTAGAGGTGGCCATGGTTTCGGTTAAACCAACGGTTTTGCCCGCGGTTTAACCAAAATCGTACTTCCAAAAACTGCCCCAAAACCTAAACCGGAACCGGCGGTTTCAAAATCGGTCGGAAACCGGTTAAACCGGTCGGAAACCGGTTAAACCGGTTACGGTTTGGGTACTTCCAAAAACCGCCAAAAATCGGCGGTTAAACCGACGGTTTTAACCGTGGTTAAACCGCCGGTTTTTTTTTTTTAAAAAAAATAAATTAAAAAACATCTACTAATCAGAAGCTGCCACATGACACTTTTTTTGAATTTTTTTTTTTTGAAAAACCGAAACCGAATCCAAAACCGTCGGTTTTTAAACCGAAACCAAAACCAAAACCGTAAAACCGCCGGTTAGATACCGTGTACCAAACCGGTTTTCTGGTTACGGTTTCGGTTTTGGGTGGCCACGGAACCGAAACCGAACCGTGGCCACCACTAGGTTTCGTAGATTTGTGTTCATAATTTTTTTTTTAAAAAAATAAAAAATATATAATGATATGTTTTGGGCCTCGCCCTAGCTCTGCCCCTTGGTGTCTGTGGGATGCCTTGATTTTTATTTTTTTATATATAAATTTTTTATGATATATTTTTCTATTTTTGAAGTATAAATTTAGAATTTAAAATGAGAATAGGATTTAAATCTACAACCACAACGAATGTATGAGAGTCTAAGATGCCTCAAGTTTTCTATTAGGAAAAAACTTGCTAACTGATTTAAACCGGAAAAATAAAAATAAAAATAATGACAAGTTAACTAAGTGATCATCTAATTTTACTGAAAATATGTGTGGAAGCACTGCATATTAGAAGGGCAAAATAAAAAATAAAAAAAAAAATTAAAATTAAAATTAAAAAAAATAAAAAAACTTTAAAACCGATCTAACCAATCAAAGTTCTCTAATCGCTTATATGACTTTTGGATCATACTAGATATCATAGACTTATCGAGATTTGAAGGTCATGAAATCTAGATCTTGAGTTCCTTAGATTTGTGTTTGAACTTTGAACTTTGAATTGCGTATCTAAGCCTCCTTTGACAACTTGAAAGATTAGCAAATATAATAATTCCCTACTCATGTCTAGTCCATACTAATTCCAATCGGTGGGAATTCTAAGAACCAGACAAAAAATTTCAGATAATACCTGACTAGAGAAAGACCCAATATATATAGTGAGTCTCTCATAATGAGTCTTTATTTTAATTTTGGTAAAGACCTTGATGAAATCGTATCGATTTAAATATAAGAAAATTTAAGAAAAATACTTGAAAAATGCTCAAATTTTATTCATAAGTATATTTTAATGAATTTATCACTTACAAAAAAAAAAAAAATTTTCATATCAAAATTCATAAAAATTAATGTGATTTTATCAATGTCCTTACTAAAACTAAGTTAAGGAATCCTTTTTGAGAGTCTCACTAATATATATATATATATATATATATATATATATAACTTCTTAAATCAGGATCGTCCTGACTTTATAATTTCATGACGTCCAACCATAGCCATACATTCACAATGGACCCACAATCTCACATTAACAAATACCCACGCTCAATATGAATATGTGGTTGTGGTTGGACGTCCTTAACTTATAATTTCATGACGTTCATACTAGAGAACCACCATATATATATATATATATATACAATTTTTCTATTGTCAGTTCGTCCTGATATAAAAAATATAAGGACAAAGAATGTGGACCATTAGATTTACATACTTTGACTCAAAGTGTATATGTACTTGTCAAAACTTTTCTATAATCTATGGTCCACATACTTCATCCTAATATATTTTATATCAGGACAAACTAACAGTAGAAAGACTATATATATATATATATATATGTATATATAGAGAAATTTTTAAGTCAGTGTATCCTGATATAACTTCGTGAGGATATTGAATGTGAGCCACTAGTTTTATATACTTAAGTGTTTATGCACTTGTCAAAGCTGATAGCTCATATTCAATATCCTGATGAAGTTATATCATGATGCACTGACCAGATCGGGACTATAGAAATATATATATACAGAAATTTTCCTATGAGAATGTCCTGATAGAATTATATAAGGACATTAAATGTGAGTCACTCGTTTTACATACTTTGACTTGGTATGTATGCACTTGTCAAATCACTTTTATAAATGAATGACTCACATTCAATAAATGAATGTGAGTCATTCAATATCCCGATAAAGTTATATGAGGATGCCATGATAGAAGCGGGACCATATATATATATATATATATATATATATACGGTCTCATTCCTATCAGGGCATCTTTATTTAACTTTATCAGGATATTGAATATGAGCCACTTATTTATAAAAGTGATTTGACAAGTGCATACATACTAAGTCAAAGTATGTAAAACGAGTATCTCACATTCAATGCCCTTATATAATTTTATCAGGGCATCCTTATAAAAAAATTTCCGTTTATATATATTTATATATATATATATATATATATATGTTTTCCTTTCAATTCTCACCTTCTTTTTTAGCTCAGACGAATGTATGGCAATTCTTCTATGAAAGAGGAACATAAAAATCAGATGATATTCTTGTGAGTATGAGAAGGTAGAAGATAAGGAGAACCCGGCCTCTGATATTTTGACACATAAGTATGTTTAATTTTTTGATGTGGGTTTATATCGAATTAATGGATCGAGTGTAATTCTGCTGAGATTAATTTAATTTAATTAACTTAGGTGACGAGCAGGAAGATGGCGCCGCCGCGTCCACTTAAGTTTTTCAGTTTTTTTCTCAATATGGTATGCTCAGTTCAAAAGTCATCCATCACGATGGAAAATTTCTAAACTTGTCGACTATTTTCATTAAAACCTTCACCCAACCCTATGATATATGTCATATATGATTGTAATCATTAAAAGAGAGAGACAAGATGAGTTTGTGAGTTCGAGTCTCTCCTACTTTCTCACAAAACCCTAATTATTATAATATTTCAAAAAAAGTAATCATTAAAAGAGAGAATTTTCAAATGATCTGATTCAATCAGATCCATGAATCATGCTCTCTAACTTATCTCATTTTACATATATCATATATGGATAAGACACTTATTTAGTCATATCCAATTCAAGGTTAACAAAATTCTTACACATTCTTCTTCTCCTCTAATTGTTGTTACTTTCAACTTGAAATGATCATCTTTTTGACCATTTTCTTCGATTTTGAACTATATCTAAGACTTTACCTAATTACCTCTATTTTGGATCACAATCAGCCAAATCAAGAAACAGACAATATTGGATTAAATTAAAGACCATAATTTAATTTGTCCATATTCATGATAAACAACAAATGACACGTTCAAAATCTCATTTCGGTCAGCTGATGAATTTGCTTAATTGTTTTTTTGCAGATTAATTACAAAGACTTCTTTCTGTCTTAAGTGTTTTTGTGGGTTCAAATCTTGGTATAATTTAAGTTGTGTGGACACTAGAGAACAAAATTAACGAGCTGGGGTGAACTAAAAATAAAAAATAAAAACCCCCCTTTGGCAGCTTGTGATCAGAAAAAGAAGCACCAGTTTTGTTACCCGAATTAATTAGGATACAAAACATATTCATGTAATGGTGGATATTGATGTCAAGAAAGCATTCATTTTGCAATATTGTTTTTCAGAGAAGATGACAAACACATCAAATCAAAGTTATCTGCTTAGTGTGAGAGCACCTTCCATTTCAATCTCCTTTCATTGACAATAGTGTTTCTTGGTGAGTATATAAGGTGGGTTTTTACTTGTACAACAAGCTACTTTCCTTCTCATAATTGTTATAGTGTATACTTATGGCTAGTTTATCAAAGTTAAACCTGTTGTTTGTCCTCATAGTCATGTTATTGATGCTTGTAGCGAGCTCTGAGGCACGACTTTCTCATCGATTCTCTACCTTACCAGAAAAGATCGATAGCAACCTTATTTTACGCCAATTGGGTTATGATGTATCAAAACTTGAGAATTATGGGGGGAGGAGGATGCTCAATTCTGATCCCCAGAGAGTTGCACCTGGAGGTCCGGATCCACAACATCACTAGCAACACGCCAGCATTATTATTGCATACTCGAAAGGCAAGCCGTTTCAGTGTCATTGAACCATATGAGCAAACAAACTAGGCTCATTGCAGAGGACTTTATTTTGAGTGAATTCTTGTTTCCATTTCATTTTCTATCTTGTCTCAGATTTCAATGACCATGTTATTTTGACATCGAATAATATTAAGCCTTTTTTTCTTTCAATGACATGAATCTATTGCAATCCGAATCAAATGACTATAAAATATCAGTATTATATATTGAAATTCATACAAGGAAAAAAGAAAAAAAAAAAAAAAAATCTAATTAACAATCTGTGGAAAGAGGGTACTGGCAGTATTTAGTGTTCTTCATACAGAGGAAGAACCTCTCATAAGCCGATGCCATTTTAGTTGCAGTAAACATGGAAACCGCGTGTTGCTTGCAGGCCAAGCCTTTCCTCTGCAACGCTACAGGACCATCTCTTATAGCCACCTCCAATGCCTCGGCAAATGACTTCACATTTGGAGAAAACGTGTAACCCAATTCTTCATTCACAACCACTGTCCCAACTATACTTGGATAATTTGGAGTCAAAACTGTTTTGCCACAATGCATTGCTTCAATCAACGTAAGATCGAGGCCTTGAGGCCTCAATGTAGGATTAACAAACACATCAAGCGCGTTATAAAATTCAGAGAGTTCCTGAGGCTCCAATGCCCCTAAAACCTTCACATTTTGGCCTAATTCTGCATACCTTCTTCCCCACGGACCTGATCCTGCTACGAGTAGATATACACCTGGATGGCGTTTCATTATCAACGAAAAGGCTTCGTAGAGAAGTGGATGCCCTTTATCTCTAACCAAACGGCCTGCAACTCCCATTACTAGGCTTGCATTCGTAAGAACACCGTGCCTTTGCCTGAATCTTGAGCCAGATTCCGGGTCGGACACAAATTTTGTATCATCAACTCCGTTGAGAATAACATGGACATTTCTTCGCGGGAGCTGGTAGATTTTAACTAGTACCTCACCAGCACTATTGCTTATGCATATATGTTGTGTGTAACTTGAAAAGAATCTGATCTCATCAATAAGCCTTGGCATTGCTTCTTGAAGCTCTGTCATTATGGGACCAGACAGATCCCCATTTTGGTTCGAAAAGAGCTCTTCGAATAGTTTTGAGTGTATAATTTCATACCAAATTCCATGCCAAGTGACAGCAACATTAGGCACAGTTTTCGCTCTCCAATGAGGCAGAGAGACACTCTCGGTGTGGACATAATCGAAAGCTCGAATCTTGTTCACTCTGTTGAATATCTCAAATGCTAAAGAACAATTGACAGAGCCATGATCATTGGCTGCAAAGTAAACATGTAGATTTCCATCATGGATGTCCTTGTGAGGCTTCCTGTCTGATGGCACAGTGAAGACATGAATTTCATGTCCTCTTGAAGCAAGAACATGGTATAAAGTCGAAGCGTGGCGCTCCATGCCACCAGGGGCCGCGCTTATTGGCCATGTTTTGGAGAAAACTGCCAGCTTCAGCTTCTCAAATGTTGGTCCAAAACAAAGCTTGTTCCATGGAAATTCAGCATCTCTAAGGTCTCCACTAAAACTGACTGGCATTGTGACCAAAACTGGTTCGGTGACATGACGAATCGGCGAAATGAAGAGGTAAAAGGAGGTGAAGAAGAGAGCTAAAGTGAGAATTGGTGAAAATTTGATAGGGAAAAAAGTAGAAGAAGAGGAAACTCTACAAGGTTGATGATGATGCTTGAAGGCCATTGTTAGGAGTCTGAAAAGAGTGGTGTGGTATTGGTTGGTTAGTATAATAGTTTTTGATAGATGTTTGATGTTAGTGACATTAATGGTTTCTTGCATTCATGCCGGATCTACTCGTATATATACATAGTTTATACAAGTGCACATGGCCTCCCTTGAGATTTTGTCAACTCCCTCACTGCCTATGACTTTCAAACGAGTTAAATACAAACTTGGACGAGGGGTTTGTCGGTAATATGCGAGATTAGACTCTTAAAGCACAGTTTAGAATATAACTCACTCCATATGGGAGATCTCATTATTTTAAATATATTAAAAGAAAAATTAACCAAATGAAATTCATCAAATTCAATTCTAACCAGACTGTTGTAAAATTTTGATTTCAACTAGACAACAACCTTGCTTAAAAAAAAAAAAAAAAAAAACTATATTGCCCTTAATGAAATTGCATATCATACATGTTAATTGTTACATGATGAACTAAAAACATATTATATGACAATTTATCATGTAGTGTTCACTGTAATCCCAGGAATTGAAGAAACATGTTATATGATGAACTATGAAATATTACATGGATGATTATCATCCAACGTTCATCAAAAATCTAAAATTTTAGAAAACTTTAAAATTGATTTTCAAAACCATGATATAATCTAAAATAATATCGAAACTCATAAAATATACACTGGTACAAACAATTGTTAGCTATTTAAAGCATTAAAAACTCACACTGTGGTTTAAGGAGTGAAGACAAGAGAGGAAGCGGGAGGAAGAGAGAGAGATTTTAGAGGGAGAAAGTGAAGAACTAATAGAGAAGAAAAAAAACATAGTCTTAATTTTGAATAGTTCTTAAAAGTTTTGATTAAATATGGTTAATTTTATTGTGAAAATAAGTTTAAAATTGAATTTTGATTTTAAAATATATATATGTAAATTTTAAAAAATAATAATAATAACCGAATATTTTAAATAAAAATATCTTTCAAAGCATACTATTATTTTTGTTTTAAAACATAGTGGTTTTATGGGTGCGTTTGGTATGTGGGACGGGACATGACAACGTGGAATAAGGAGAAACTGTCCCACGTTTAGCGCGACTTTAGCATAGGACAGAACGGGACAAGGTTGGACAAAAATCACCAAATCCTATCCCACTCAAGACCCTAGGCCAGACTTGTCCCATGCATGGGACAAGTCTTAAAAAGACTATTTTACCCTAAATCTTCAAAAAATCACAAAATAATATATATTAATATATATATATATATAATAATAATATATATAATTATAATATATATGTTATAATATATAAATATATATTATAATAATATATATAATATTATTATATATAATATATAAATATGTTATAATGATATATATTAATATATATATATATAATAATATATATTATAATATGTATAAGCTATAATAATATATAAGTTATAATAATATATATTAATATATACATTAATAATATATAATATAATATGTATAGGCTATAATAATATATATTAATAATACATATTATTATAATATATATAATATTATTATAATATGTAATAATAATATATATGATAATAGATAATATATAATATATATTATTATAAATAATTGTAATAATATATATCAAATATATATATATATATATATATATATATGATATAATATATATACATAAATTATATAATATATATAATAATATTTAATAATTATATATATCTTATATTAATATTATATATAATAATATTTAATATATCATATATATATAATATAATACAATATATATTATATATTGTTATAAATATTAATAATATATAAATATATTTAATATTATAATATATTATATATATTATATTTTATTATTATATATAATAATATATAATTTATTAAAAATTATTACATATACAATATAATATATATTATTATAAATAATTGTAATAATATATATCTTATTTTATTATTACATATAATATTTTAAAAATTATTTCACATACAATAATATATATAATTATATTTTATTATATATATATTATTGTTTATGTAATAATTTTTAATATATTATATATAATATTATAATATTATATATACATATGAGGGGCACTTTGGTCATTTGAACTTCTTGTCTCGTCATTTCCCATCTATATCAAACACATAATAGTACAGTTAACAGTTCTGTCCTAGACATTCCAAACACAATATGGAACAACTGTCCCGTCCTGTCCTATCCTGTCCCGTCCCGTCCCATTCTATCATGTCCCGTCTCTATGCCAAACGCACTTATAGGGCAAAAGTTCTCATTTTTAATACTTTGTTTTAATCTAAGATTGACTTTTAACATCAACCCTATTATTATTATTATTATTATTATTATTATTATTATTTATAAAAAATTAAAAAATTAAAAAAAATTAAAAAAAAAAACCATCAACCAATTGCGAATAAGATAAATAAATAATAAATAAAGTGAGAGAGACTAGAGAAAATATTTACTTTTAAATTGACTTCAAGAGAACCATTTGTAAAGAGATGAGATCTCTATTTATAGTGATTTAGAAAACCACTTGATTCGCTTTGAAGAAGTGAAGAGGCGGTCATTTGCATGGATGCTGATGAAGATAAGTTGAAAATGTATAATTTTAACTATTATATGTGTGCGTTTCTTTTAATTATGACATCAAGTGAATGGGTTTTTAATCCATTATTACCAAATTTTTCGGATTAGTCAATATTACAAATATAACTCAAATTCACAAAACAATAATCAAGTGTAAAGGTGCGGAAATATAAAAGACACTTGATTTTTACATGGAAACCCTCAATAGGGAAAAACCACGGGCTGGTAAGTGCGCCACACTCGAACCTCGAATCCACTATATATGATAGCGTATACAACCTAATCCCGATTTGACGGCCTAATCCTGACCAATATTTCGCTTCCACTACCCGTAGGCCTTTTTATAGTAGACTTAATCCAATTTGCTTGAGTGACCACCTAATCCCAGTGTAGCGACCTAATCCCAGTCAATCACACAAGACTTGCATTCTCTGAAGAGATCAAACCCTATTGTGAATATGCAATGATATCCAAATATGCAAGATAGAGCTAGGGTACTCTAGATGCTTACCTAGGATTATATGATGACAATAAAATCAATCCTAGATATGAAAATAGCTATATATCATGTCATACAACTCTAGCTAAGTAAAGGATAATCAATCCTAGATACAAAGCTATCAAAAACAATCTCAATCAATAAATGAGATTAATTAGTTGGATGTTAGATAAACATGAAAAATCCTAGCTATCATAAAATAACCCAATCAACACATAATCTCAATCATATATGTAGAAATTAATCTAAACACATATAAGTAATAAATGAGATAAAATTGATAAGTAAAAACACTAATTATATAAGATAATAGTGCTCAACATATCATACCATGTGTGTTGAAGAAGACTCATGTATTAGTACATACTAGATGAACCTAGATGATGCTTAGATGATGATTTATGCATGTGGAAATGAGTTTGGAGAATTAAAGAAGCAATCTTGGTGCTTTCTCTCACTAGGGAACTCTTAATCTCTCTCTAGGGTTTTGTATCTTTTGTTCCTTGAATACAAATGAGAGAAAAAGATGTATTTATAGTGCTAAGATGATAGCCCTATAAATTATGTGACTTGCCCTTTAAAAATGAGCCAAATCGGACTCAAAATGAGTGAGATATGGCCAAATTACGAAACAAGATCGGGACTCCCCTAGCATACCGCTGTCACCCAAGGAGCGGCACTTGAACTGCGGGAATTGCTGTCGTTAGCATGCTGCTCTCACTCAAGGCGCGATACTCGAACCGCGGCGAAGTGTCACAACACAAAGCGTGATTTTCAAGCAACTCAAAACATGACCAAACGACATCAAAACCTTTCATATAATATATCTTTGGAAATGTATGGAAGTCTACTTTCTACTCCAATTTATGAAATGACATTTTGATGTATGTAGAAACCTTTATGGTCAATTGAGTGACCAATGGTCAGATTCGGATAACAGCAGTGATGCCCTGTTTTAGTGGTCACTTTGGAGATTTCAAAACCAATGGTCATGAAATATTATGAATAATATACCGTTGGAAAGGTATGGGTGTCTAGTTTTCCCAGAATTTTACAAAACTCAATTTCAATCTTTTTATAAAAAGTTATGGTCACAAGACCATACAAAGGTCAGTTTTGAAAAACATTTAAATCATTTAAATCATTTAAATCATTTAAATCCAATCTTTTGAAACTAGACATTTTACTCTAAATAACCAAACCGAATCTAACACTTATCCAAGAGAAGAATGAGACCTTCTCAAGGTGGTCAACCATCACGCTAAGATATGCACACCATCATGCAAGCGCGGACGTTTCCGATCATCTTCGGGAAATAAATTACACCACACTTAAAACTAACAAACATGAAATGCAAGCGTGGGAAGTGAATGCATCCTAATGCCTAACATGTCATGGCATTGTCATTGAACAAGGTGCACTCAATTAAAAACATGCATGAATGGAATTCATATCTTTGCATCCTAATGCCTAAACATGTCATGACATTTCGATGAACAAGATGTAATCATATAAACATGCATGAAGAGACTTTATGGCTTTGCATCCTAATGCCTAAACATGTTATGACATTTCAATGAACAAGATGCAATCAAATAAAACATGCAAGAAGAGATGTTCAAGAACATGGTTGCACACATATAAAACACACAACATACAAGAACAAGATATATGCATGAGTTGTGTGTGTGTGTTACTAGATCTCTTCAAAGCAAAAAAGCACTAGAATATACCTTTGGTGCTTCTTCTCTTAAAGTCTTAAGCGGGTCTTAGTTGTGCAAAAGACCAACCATCAAATACCTAAGCTACCCTTACATCAAGCCCTAATATGTGGTTTGTCCACGAAATAAGCCAATCAATAAATGAGAATCCTTACATAAGCCATGTATGAGCCACTTCACAATACAATAAAACCTCTCTATAGTCATAATTGTAGGACCAAACTAATTTTATTACTATGAAGAGGTTATAGCTTAATAGAGGTGCAGTTACAAAGTTATTGTTATGACTTAGTTATCCTTAATTCAAGTGGTATAGAGGTAAAGTATACATTACATTAATAATTATTAATGGAGCATGTCAAATCCAAGGTATAGACATTGATAAAAGAGATAGACATAATTTTAAAAAACTAGTACATGTATCCATATAGTGTTGGGAATATGCAAACTCATCTTAAAAGTCTAAAATTTTGTTTTCTCTTTAATGTTTTTCTTTCAATATAAATTCTATAAATACATTGTATTAAATCAATGTCCCAAACAATAAATATTTTATTTCATTTTAAACCTTTAATGTAACATAACATATATTTTTTACAATATACATATAATTATTACTATGTGGAGGCAAGTTCCTTAAGTCGAGACCTAAAATAATTATAACTTATTATAATGTGGAGTTTATTTTGATTCATAACTAGCCCAAGTTGGGACCAGAATTTTTTATGACTACATGGAGGTTATTCCTACATAAAGTATCACTATAGAAAGGTCTTACTGTATAAAGGTTGATGATGGTCAAAGTATTTGATCGTGTATTTATTTGGTGGGTAAGTAAATTAGGTGATAAGTATGAAACCAACATGTGTGTGTATAGTAGAAGGTTTGAGAACAAGGTGGAAAAAAACCATCGATTTCAACACTCCTCATCGGACTGCCACTACTTGTATTTTAAGGAAAAACCTTGGTAAAATATATACAATGATTTTCTGGATATAGTGGGTTGGACATTATCAAAACTCTCTCATTGAAAACCTTATCAGGAAAACTCAGTAAGACAAAAACCTGATCGAAGGAAAAAAGAGTATAATGCCTAGAATTATTGTTTTCTTCAAAACTTTTCTCATATTTATACTTTGCTAGGAAAAAATCAATTGGATAAAAACATGAGTAAAGATATTCATTGATATGTTAGATCAAAGTAATATTTATGATGATCTTCTAGATCAAGGTAACATATATACGATGATTTGTCAGATCAAAATAACATTTACGATGATCTTCTTGTTCAAGACAACCTATATACGATGATCTATTTGATCAAATGATTTTTGGGGTGTGCTTAAAAAATTGCCTCATTAAAAACCTTATTAGGAAAACCCAATAGGACAAAAACTTGATTGAAGGAAACAAAGTAAAATGCACATATGCCTCAAAATAACTAATATACTTTATTCGATATGCTCCCCTCGATGGAATGCCCCCCTTGATAAAATGATTGGAGTATGCATAAGCAAAAGACTTGTTTTATGGAACGTTATAAAATTGTTGTGCCATTATAGGTAAAACCATATCTCGTTTGTCAAAGAGTTTTTTGTGGGTCATATAGATATCCGATATCAACATAACCAAGTAAACCTGAAAATTTGCTATATTTTGTATAAAATAATCCTAAATCTTTTGTTCCAAGAAAATAACGAAAGGATGTTTAATCTCATTTCAATGCCTTTAAGTTGGTGCTAAACTGAATCTAGCAAGTACATTCATTGAGAATTCAATATCTGGTCTAATACATTGAGCCAAATATAACAATGCATCAATTACATTAAGATATGGTACTTCAGGACCAATTATCTTTTCACCATTTTCTATTGGTCGAAATGGAACTTTCTTAGGATTAATAGTTCTAACAGCAATATGATTACTTAATGGATGAGTAATATCCATATGTATTATTTTTAGAATCTTGTCAACATATTCTGATTGATGGACAAACATTTCATTTGATAGAGTCCATTTTTACTCACCCCCAAAGCATTACCCACCCCCCCCCCCCCCCCCCTCATTTTCTGCCATGTGTCCATAATTTATCCAAGGTTAACAAATGAACTCTTTTCACTTTTTAATAACTGTTTTACCACTATTACCCTCTGTATCAGTAAAAGAAAAAATATATATATTTTAGAAGCCAAAAGACACCTGCACAGTTGCAGACAATCTAAAAATAAATAAAAATAGAACTCGTCTAAGTGAATAATACACAACAAGAACAACTTTTCTATTTCATAGGTACTTCACACACTTTTTTTTTTATCAATTAATTATTCTACATACAATTTGTAATCTTATTTTAGAGTTTGTTTAAAACATTTTTTGCACTCCATGCTTCTCATATGATTCTCCCTATATTTGGAAAAAAACTTCAATGGCTATTTCTATTGACTCAACACTTCTCTTATTCATACTAAATTCAGGGGCATAACTTTAAATGATTTTGTAAAAATTAATCATAATGATTAAGTTGATAATTTGTGAACATATAGCAACTGTAAATAGCATACAGATTATATTGCAATATATCTGTCGAAACATATAACAACATTGTAAGAGTCCAGCAATGTGGGTTTAAACTCTATGGGTGGTCCTCCACCGGTAAAGCACTCTAACATTGTTCAATAATACAGTTTTCTTAATAAACAAAAAAATTGAAAATGATAGGTGGTATAACATAAGCAACATTTTTTGATGTAAATAAGTTGATCATAACAATAGCAGAGTACCAAGATGCGCAGTTACCTAGAGGTGTCAAAAGGGCCAGGGCGGCCCGTATCTGTTGCGGGCTTTACTCGTTTTCGTACAAGCCCACCCGGTCCAGCCCGGCACATTGAGCCCGAGCCCACGTAAGAGGGTGGGCTTGAACATATATTTTAGGCTCATCGGCCCCAAGGGCCGGTCGGATTGGGCTTATAGTCTAAAACTCGTCAAGCGCGTCGGATAGGGTGAGTTATTGCCACCCAAAAAAAAAAAATTCTTCACCAATTTTTTAATAAGATTATTTATTACTAAATATTAATAAACTAAATGAGGAAATTATTATTCAATTTAAAAAAAATATATATATATATATATAATGTAACATTAAAGAATGGTGTGACATTATTATTTCTTGGTATTCAACTGTTCACTGCTTAAAAAAATGGATGTAACAGAAAAAAAATGTCATTTAAATGAAGTAAATAAGTAATTACTTGTTTTACATTTATTAGTTAACTACCAATCTACCAACAATTCATTAACTATCATGCTACAGTCTACACCTATCCTATAACCTGTTGTTTTTGTAAACAACAGGCAACTCACAACGGCATTGTATTACATTAGTAGTTAATTTCGAACCATTCATTTGCATAATATTAATTGCATTACTAACTTTGCTTTTGTTTACAACGGCAACTTTGCTTCCACCTAACTTTACTTCCACCAAACTTCAACCACTAAAATTAAATAATATCACATTTGCTGATGATGTTGATATTGAGCATTTTTGTTCTGATATGAACACCCAATTCGAGAATAACACTATGTCGGTTTCTGGACCACAAGGTGTAGGAGGTAGCCAAAGTAAAGTCATTGGTAAAAAACCCAAAATGACTTCAAGTGTGTGGCAAGTGTTTGATTTGCATGAATCAGAAGACAATGGTAACAAAATTCAAAGTGCAATATGCAAATTATGCAACATGTCCTTGGTTGTCGGAGCTAGAAACAGGACAAATCATCTTAAAAGGCATATGGAGAAATGTTTAGTTAAAAATTGGTCCTCAAGACCCAAAACAACAACTTGCTAGACCAAGTGGATCTGATGGTAAAGTATGCACATTTACTTATTTTCAAAGTAAGATGAGAATTGGCTTAGCTGTTTATATTGTTTCTACAAAGTTACCATTTAGTTTAGTTGAAGATCGTAGATTTATAAAATTTATAAAATCTTTTCTTCAACCTGCATATATTGACATTTCTAGAAACACATGTAGATCTGATTGTCTTAAAGTTTATGATGACATGAAAAAAAAATACTTGATTTCTAAATTTTCTAACTTGAATGGTATGATTGCATTGACAACAGATACATGGACATGTAGTAATAGAATTGGATATATGTCTGTAACTGCACATTACATTGATACTGATTGGATTTTACATTAAAAAATTATTGCATTTCGTATGCTTGAATATCCACATACTATTGTTGCTATTTATCGTTCTATTTTGAATGTTTGTAAAAAATATGGAATTATCAACAAGATTTTTAGCATCACTTTTGATAATGCTAGTGCAAATACTGGTTCCATTGATTTATTTATAAAACATATGCATCCTCCTTATGGCAGAAATTTTTTCCATATGCGATGTGTTTGTCATATTATAAATTTAATTGTTCAGGACGGCATTAAACTGATTGAAACTCATATTGAGAAAATTCGAGATGCCATTTTATATATTTCATCTTCTCCTTTTAGACTACAAGATTTTTTTTTTCAAATTTGTATTTCATATGGTTTACCTTGTAGAAAGTTTAAATCTGATATCAGAACAAGATGGAACTCTACATATCTTATGCTAAAATCATGTGTTCGGTATAAGAAGGTTATAACTGAATTTTATAATTTGAAACCTGAGACCACAATTCTTCATGAGCACCATTGGGATGTGGCCTTCACTTTTATGCAATTTCTACATGTTTTTTATGATGCTACAAATGCATGTTCAGGTGTTTATTACCTAACTCCTTGCTTGGTTTTGAATCATTTATATAATATTAGTAGAGTATTTTCTAGATATATAACGGATCCGTATTTCAAAGATATTTGCAAAATCATGGAAGAAAAATTTCTGAAACATTGGCAAGAAGCTCCCTCTATTTTTTTTACTAGCTTCAATTTTGGACCTAAGGATAAAATTACAGGGGGTTGAAGCATTAGTTTTTGAAATTTCTCAAAACTTGGCTATTCCATTACAAAATTATGATATTTCTCAAGGTTTGATTGACCTTTAAAATGGATATGAAGAAAGATATGGTGCCAACAAAAGTACTCAATCAAATGTGGATCCGATTATTGATGATTATTCTTGGTCAGTTATTGCAAGGACAGGTAGGCAAAGAATTGGATCCGGCGTTATTCGTTTTGAACTATATCGATATTTAGAAACAGACTTGCTTGATTTTTTAAATAAAGAAGAATTGAAAGTTTTGAGTATTTTAGATTGGTGGAAGCAACATCAAGACATATTTTCAATATTATCTATTATGGCACGTGATTTACTAACCTTTCCAGTTTCTACAGTAGCATCAGAATAAGCATTTAATGCAGGTAATCGGGTGCTAGATGATCAAAGGAGTAGACTAACACCAAATATCCTTGAATGCCTTATATGTTTAAAAGATTGGGATGATGCAGCAGAAAGAGCACAAAACTACACTGATGATCTCTTAGAAGATTTTACTAATTTAGATAATTAGATTGTAATGGGCTGAGTAATGCAAATGATTGGTAGATTAGATGAGTGATAACCTAGTTGGGATGCATTGAAGCTATAGTGATGCAATTCTCCCCTTATGCATAGTTTATTCAATATTCATGTAATTTATTTTATGAATGTTTGTAATATATTTGCTAACTAAATAATAATAGTGATTTATTTATTTTGATGAGTGACTTTATTCATTTGGCATTTGAATTTGTAAGTATATTATTCCATTCAAATATAGAGTTTATTTTTGTGATGTAAAATAATAATTTTTTTTTGGCAGGCCGGCCGGCAAAGCCCGTACCCGCCCGACCCTCAAATGGGCTTGGGCCTTGGGCCAGGCAGGGCTCATAAATAAGTATGCGGGTAGGGCTTGATGCCCGGCCCTCAATGTTGAGGGTTGGGCTTTGCCTGGCCCACAAGCTCTTATGGACAATTTTTAGATGGGTCGGGCGGCCCATTTGACACCTTTACAGTTACCTACTTTTCACTTAGGTGGTCCACATAACTTGTAAAATCTGAATCTTTATATTCTTTTCACGCACAATATTAGTAACAAAGTAAAATAAATTTTGATGTGGGACATATACTAAACTATTCTCAACATCATTTTGATATGTTCTAAATTAGTATAATGTAGTTATTTTTTGTTCTTAGAAGGGAAATTTAGCATAATTACTTTTTAAGAACATGAAATCAAGTTAACATAGCTTGATTTTTATTTTCTTTACAAAATGAAATAAATTCAATGGTGTTAAAAATTACAGGTTCATGAACTTCTACAATTGTATTTATGGACAATCACAAAAATGAATTTACTCAATACTCAAACAACATTGAAGAATGTAATGATGATATGCACTCAGATTCTAATTTTGGAAGTATTAATATTTTGGATGATGGTGAGGAAAAAGGAAGAGATACTAATGAAGTAAGGGTATGTGAGACTTCGGTACTTGGTATGGTTTTTGATAATGATAAGAATGCATATGAATATTACAACTCATATGCTAGAAGTGTTGGTTTTAGTGTGAGAAAGCAAAGACTAAATAGAAACAAAATGGTTGTGGTAAGAAAAAGACAATTTACTTGCTCTTGTGAAGGTTCTTATAGTAAAAAGGTAACTCCACAGAGAGAGAGAGAGAGAGAAAAAAAAAGATTTGAATGTGAGGCAATGTTGGAGATAATAATTAACAAAAATGGAAAATATGTGATCACGCCAAATATGTTGTACATTTTGGCCCTTAAATCCATATCCTTTGTGGCTTTTTCTTGCATTTTAGTGTCACTTATGTGCTCTATTCTTGTTATTGTAGGCGTTTATCCGTTTCCGGTGCTTAGGGCATATCACGGGACTTTTAGACGAAAAGGGGACCAAAAGGAGTGAAAAATTGGACAAATGACAACAAAGGCATCAAGAGTGCAGGTCAGTATGGGTCCCAACCGCACTGTCACCAAAACCTGGGACCAGATAACTGAAGGAAGGATAAAGTGCGGGTGAGTACGGGTTAGCCACCCGCACTCTTGCCCAGGACCGAGACCTGATATGGTCGGCGATTAGGCCGATTTTTACCTACATGGGCGATTTAAGCAAAGTCGAGGCGTTCGGTCACCGACTAGCGCCTAGTCGGGGACTAGTCGGCCCAAGTCGGGGACTTTTGCAACACTACTCAAAACAAGTACATATTATTGTTTCATTGTCCCGTTACCAATTTTATTTCAATTCAATTCAATATGAACAAAAATTAAAATAATTTGATTGCCCAACCAATGTGGCAATGTAGATTATTTTTATGTATATTTAAATTAAACATGATTTTAAACCGTATGGTTTTAGATGATTAACCATCCATCATAAGATCATGAAGATTGTCCGTTGATCTCCCAGCGTCAGCCCCGTCATCAAACTTGAAAACGGTCTTAATTTGATCTTTGTAGGTTTCAAAAGATTGTAACATTCCGTTTTGTTAGTACATGAAGTTCAGTACTAGTACATCTCCAAAATAAATAATAAATAAAAAATAATAAATAAAAAAAGTTATTGCATTTTATATATAAAATCGTGTAAAGTTCAGGACAGACTAATGCTAATAACCCACAAACAAACAAACAAAAAACCTCTTGGCTCCCCTTAGTAGATATGTATCATATGTTTCGAGATCACATCATTAGAAAATATTTCTACTCACGGTAATGTGCAACAGACTACATCTAGTTAGCATTACATGTAATCAAGAATTCAAGAGTCTATCCGATACATAAACATCCCTAGTTGCTATGTGTCATTAGACAAAACTTTCAACATATTTACCGATCAAGAATGAAATGAAAATGAATCAAGTTCTCTGAAAACAAAATTAGGAAAGGGAACTTGATTCCTTATATGAGATTGAGTTGTAGGAATTTAATTCGTGATCTATGTGTGAGACCCATATAATTGGATTCCAACTGATTTAAGTAAACACTATGATTACAAATCAAGAATTAAGTTACTTTCTCCTGTTAGGATTTCTGATTAGTGTAAACACACCCATAATAAAGTAATATCATCAAATGGCTAAAACATGTCAAATCGAACGGCTACACTCTCATCCATATAAATCGATATGGATCTCAACAACACCACATATAAACTCAATTGTCCCAAACTAAACAAACCCAAACTGACAAAAATACCCTAATTGAAAAGGGTAAAGTCGTCATCCTTGCATCCTCGGTCTACAATTTAAGAGTGGTGGTATTGACACACTCACTGCTGAACTATTTATACCCTACTTTTTAAATTATTTAGTATTTTTTTTTTCTCTTTATCAAATTACGTAAAGAGACATACAATTTTTATTAAAAAAATCTTGTACAAAGTAAAACTAATAAAACCCCACTCTCGTTATTTTAAAACCCTCTGTTTATTTTCTTTCATATCTTCTAGGCATTTTATAATTGTTATCATCTTTTTTTTTTCTTTTTTCTTTTTTTGTAGATTTTTTAGATCATCCAAAGTTAGTTTAATTCTTTTTACCAAAAAATAAAAATAAAGGAAATCGTAACCAAGAAAACCTAATCTCCAACGAAACGAAACCACACCAAAACTCTAACTCAATTACTCAAAAAAAAAAAAATATATCATATAATCAATATCACACTCATGATCTACTACCAACAATCCAATCGACTATAGAAAAAAAAAAATAGAAAAAAAATCGCATCTAATAAGGATGATTTCACCATGAAATAAGAAGAAAAACAAGTTCTGTGAATGGATATGAAAAAATTGAATATAAAGATTAGAGATGAAGTATATTTTATTTTAATATAAAAGAAATAGAATATATTAAGTTTGAATAATATATAAAAGACTGATTCTAGAAATAAATAAATAAAGTAATAAAATCATTTAATTTTATATAACTAAATCAAAATTTTAAAAATTGAGATATAAATAATTCGACGTACTGGGGTCCAAATATCGCCGCTCCAATTTAAAATCAATAAGACACTTTTCACAGACTCAGCAGGCGATTTCAATCTCTAATCGCTCAAACTTCAAGTTCGCGCCTCTTTCTCAGGTTCACTCCGGTCTGGTTCTCTAAGATTAGTTACGTTTTGTAAATTTAACTTCATGATTTTTCGTTCAGCATCTTTTTTTTGTTAATTATTTTTTTAACCCAGCAAATAATTTGTTGCTTTTCTGTTGATTTCTCTGTGTAAAAAGTGCATATATAATTAGGGTTTTAGACAGCTTCTTGTTCTCCATAAGTTATGTTTAGTAAGATTAATTTCATAATAATTTGTTCATCAATCTATTTTTTTAACCCAACAAATAATTTGTTGTCGTGTTGATTTCTCTGTGAATTTATATACATATATATATATATATATTTAATTATGGTTTTTGTTCTATCAGTAGACTATAATCTTATGATGTTATAGTGGTTTAGTCCCACTTGTTGATTTTGTTGCAACTGATATATTATCTTGTTGTCAATGTGTTTGAATTCAGATTCTAGAGTTTTCTGATTTTGTTGTTTAGAGTTGTTCAAGGACAAGATGGCATCGGCATCGCGTTTCTGGACGCAGGTATTTCTTCTTGCTTTTGCGTTTTGTATTCTAGTGAAATATCCAACACAGGCTAATGTTATCGGTGTTTTTTTTTAAATAGGGTGGCAGTGACACCGAGGAGGACAGTAGTGATTATGAGGATGGGGAGGTCGACAATGGGGGAGGTGATACCACCACCCAAAATGCTGGAAGCAGATACCTTGAGGCAAACGCTAGTGATAGCGATGACTCTGATGGTCAGAAGCGTGTGGTTAGGTCAGCCAAAGACAAGCGATTTGAGGAATTGACAGCTACAGTTGACCAGATGAAGAATGCCATGAAAATCAATGATTGGGTTAGCTTGCAAGAGAGTTTTGACAAGCTAAATAAGCAGTTGGAGAAGGTGATGAGGGTGACTGAGTCTGACAAGGTGCCCACTATGTACATCAAAGCTCTTGTGATGTTGGAGGACTTTTTGAACCAAGCCATGGCAAATAAGGAAGCAAAGAAGAAGATGAGTAGCAGCAACGCTAAGGCTCTCAACTCAATGAAGCAGAAATTGAAGAAAAATAATAAGCAATATGAGGATTTAATTAACAAGTATAGGGCAAATCCTGAGAGTGATGTTGATAAGGATGCTGAAGAAGAATCAGAGGAGGAAGAGGATGATGAGTTTGATGTTGAGGAGGATCCTGACAACATTGATATTGGAGGATCTGGTCAAGATGGGGATGTGGATGATGACGGTGATGATGAAGAAAGGCCTGATGATGCAAATGATGAGGGTTGGAAGACGACAAGGAGGAAAAGTAAGCCGTTGATGGAGAAGCAATTTAAGAATCCCAGCGAGATCACTTGGGATACGGTTAACAAAAAGTTTAAGGAGGTTATAGCTGCTCGGGGTAGGAAGGGAACCGGAAGGTTTGAACAGGTTGAGCAGCTTACCTTCTTGACCAAAGTTTCTAAGACACCTGCTCAGAAGCTGGAGATTCTTTTTAGTCTTATTTCTGCTCAGTTTGATGTTAATCCAGGTCTCAGTGGTCACATGCCTTTAAATGTGTGGAAGAAGTGTGTGCAGAATATGCTTGCCGCGCTTGACATTCTTATTCAATATTCTAATATTGTTGTGAATGACATGGTTGAGCCTGATGAGAATGAATCACAGAAGGGAGCAGATTATGACGGGACAATTCGAGTTTGGGGAAATTTGGTGGCCTTTGTTGAGAAGATAGATAATGAGTTTTTTAAGAGCTTGCAAAGCATTGATCCTCACACACGTGAGTATATTGGAAGGCTGAGGGATGAACCTATGTTCTTGGTTCTTGCTCAAAATGTTCAGGATTATTTAGAGCGGAGTGGAGAATTCAAAGCTGCTGCAAAGGTTGCCCTAAGGCAGGTTGAACTGATCTATTATAAGCCTCAAGAGGTTTATGATGCAATGAGGAAATTGGCTGAACTGGCAGAAGATGGAGATAATGTAGAAAAAGCAGGCGAGGAGGAATTTAGGGGTACTACTGCATTTATTGTTGTTCCTGAGCTTGTGCCTCGAAAGCCCACCTTTCCTGAGAATAGCAGAACAATGATGGACACTCTAGTGTCCCTAATATACAAGTATGGAGATGAGAGAACCAAAGCCCGAGCAATGCTTTGTGATATATATCACCATGCTCTCCGAGATGAATTTTCAACTTCCCGTGACTTGTTGTTGATGAGTCATCTACAGGAGAATGTTCAGCAGATGGATGTGTTATCCCAGATACTTTTCAACAGGGCTATGGCCCAACTTGGTCTGTGTGCATTTAGAGTTGGACTGATTGCTGAAGCACAGGGTTGTCTTTCTGAGCTGTATTCTGGTGGAAGGGTGAAGGAGTTGCTTGCCCAAGGTGTTTCGCAAAGCAGATACCATGAGAAGACTCCAGAGCAGGTACTTTTTCTTTATTTTATTTTTCTCAGTTATTTATCCTCATATATGGATTCTTAACGGATAGTGTCTTTTACAGCTAGAAGCTTTTCTCTCAATTGTCATGATAGATGGTTATTTCCTGTTGCTTTACTGAATGTTGTAGTTTTAATGGATTATAACTACTTTTATTATTATTATTATTATTATTATTATTATTATTATTATTATTATTTTCTAGTATGATTGGAATCATTGGATTATAACTGCGGTTAGGTCTTCCTACTTGACTACTGAAATGTTAATAGTAGAAGGAATCATGTTAAGTATATGGTGACTGAACTTTTAAACTGTTTTTCCTCTAGAAATCATTGATCATATAATATAGTTCAAACATGAAACATTCCTTCTCATCTATCTTCATTCTGCTCACAAATGGGCATTGAACTAATAATAGTTGCAATAGCATAATTGTTATGGTTTGATTTTTGATTTGATAAGATGTGGAGTGGTAATATATATAAATACTCATAATGTAATAGACAGAATACCATTGTTATTCCTATTGTTAAATTTTACAAATTTAAAAGTAGTTTCTTCAACGTGTTTCTGTGTAATACTGAATATTATGTTTGAGATATGGAAGAGATACAAGTATCCTGTGGTGTAGAAATTACGTTTCTTACTTTCTTTTCAAAAGGGCAATTCTACCCATTGTGAGGCATCCAATAATTTTGCTTTGCTTTACAAATGACCAGAGGCCTCAAGCTTGAAAAATCTTGATTTATGTGTTTCTGTTTTGTCTTCTAAACTATTTAATGGATGGAAATCAGGAACTAGCAAAGCCTTAGTTTATTCGTTCTTCACCTGTTTTGTATAACTGTTGTGAACGATTGATTTTTATCAGGAAAGGATGGAAAGGAGACGCCAGATGCCATATCACATGCATATAAATCATGAACTTCTGGAGGCTGTCCACCTGATTTGTGCCATGCTGCTTGAGGTCCCTAACATGGCAGCCAACACCCATGATGCTAAGCGCAAGGTCATAAGCAAGACATTCCGCCGGCTGCTTGAAGTGAGTCAGAGGCAAACTTTGACAGGTCCTCCTGAAAATGTGAGGGACCATGTAATGGCTGCCACCAGGGCCCTTGGCAAGGGAGACTTCCAGAAGGCCTTTGATGTTATTATCTCCCTTGATGCCTGGAAGCTCCTCAAGAATCGGGAGAGTGTCCTGGAGATGCTCAAGGCCAAGATTAAGGAAGAGGCTTTGAGGACATACCTTTTTACATACTCTTCATCTTATGATTCTCTAAGCTTGGACCAGCTTACCAAAATGTTTGGCCTTACAGAAGCGCAGACTCACAGCATTGTTAGTAAGATGATGATCAATGTAGAGCTTCATGCGAGTTGGGACCAGCCCACCCAGTGCATTGTCTTCCATGATGTTGAACACACAAGGTTGCAGGCTCTGGCATTCCAGCTAACAGAGAAGCTTTCAATTCTGGCTGAAATTAATGAAAGAGCATTTGAGACAAGGGTTGGTGGTGGCGGAATGGACCTGTCTCAAAAGCGGAGAGATACCCAGGACTATGCTGCTGGAACAGGTGCTACGGGCGGCAAGTGGCAAGACAACTTTTCTTTTAACCAGGGTAGTAGGCAAGGTGGTGGGCGATCAGGATATTCTGCCGGCGGTGGTGGGAGGCCATTGGCAGGTGGCTATATGAGGGAGCGAACTAGTCAGTTACGAGGACCAGGCGGATACTCAGGGACGGCATCTACCGCCAGGGGATCCCAGATGGAATCTTCGAACCGCATGGTCAGTCTCCACAGAGACAGAGACAAAGCGAATCGGGCGTAGTTGAACCACAGCAGTACCTAAACTCTACCTATTTGAAGAAAGTAGAAAGAAGAAAGTAGAAATCATTTATTATTTTTTATCTTTGTTGGTTTCACTATCGATTATGCTTGTAGTAATCTTTTTATATTTAATATTTATTTTCTTTAACTTCTCAAAGAAATAAACAACAAATATTTTAATATGAATAAAAATAAATAAATTTTTATTTGCTCACACATATATTATTTGAATCCTAATTGATGCAATAATAAAAACAAACCCACATTTATGCAAAAAATAAGCACAAAAGAAATGCAAAAATAGTTGTTAATACTGTGTAAATTATGAGTTATTATGTTAGATCATTTGAATATGAATTTGAGCAATTTTTCTGAATAATCTAGCATTACTATTTTTAATAATAAGATATGATGCAATTTCCAACAATAATAAAATGATTATTTGGTAATACTTTAAAATAAAAAGAAAAGGACTGTTTGGTTGGAGTTCCATTTATACATATTTATTTCATTGGTTATATTTATGAGAAAATATACAAAGAAAGGAGAAATACCTATATATTATTTTGTTTTTAAAAGAGTACGTATTGGTTTCCTCCGATATTTTAACAAAATTTCCTTTTGATAATCAAATAGCATCACATATTGGAAGTGGAAATGGTGGAAAGTGTCACATTTTCCAATTCATTTGGTGACTTTATGACCGGTTTAATAACTTAAGTTTAAAAGACACATATTATGGTGAACTACCAAAATTGCCCTTAGATAATCATTTATGTTATTCTGTTTGTACTTTTCTCTCTCCACACTTCCAACAAAAATGATAACCGGGATACTCTCTCTCTCCCTCTCTCTCTCTCTCTCTCAATACAAATAGAAATTCAACATCCAAGCAACTGGACGTGCTTCATTACAACAAGGTAATATTTCTTGTAAATACTTGTTTTCATTTGTTTACATTTTCATTGTAACAATTGTGGATCTCCAAGACTTTGTCACCTTTTTCCGAGCTTTTTAAAGTAATATCCTAGCTTTTTAAAATCTCCCAGAATTTTCATGTCTTCTCCGAGTCTTTTTAAAAATCACTAATCAAGCTTTTTCATGTCTTCTCCGAGCCTTTTCATATCATCTTCGAGACTTTTCAAAAATCACTAATCGAGCCTTTTGAAGTCTTCTCCGAGCTTTTCCGTGTCTTCTCCGAGCTTTTACATGTCTTATCCGAGCCTTTTCATATCATCTCCGAGATTTTTTAAAAATCACTAATCGAGCCTTTTCAAGTCTTCTCCGAACCTTTTCATGTCTTCTCCGAGACTTTTCAAAAATCACTAATCGAGCCTATTCATGTCTTCTCCGAGCCTTTTCATATCATCTCTGAGACTTTTCAAAAATCACTAATCAAGCCTTTTTAAGTCTTCTCCGAGCTTTTTCATGTCTTCTCCAAGCTTTTTCATGTCTTATCCGAGCATTTTCATATCATCTCCGAGATTTTTCAAAAATCACTAATCGACCCTTTTCAAGTCTTCTCCGAGCCTTTTCATGTCTTCTCCGAGACTTTTTAAAAATCACTAATCGAGTCTTTTCATGTCTTCTCCAAGCATTTTCGTGTCTTCTCCGAGCCTTTTCATATCATCTCCGAGACTTTTCAAAAATCACTAATCGACCTTTTTCAAGTCTTCTCCGAGCCTTTTCATGTCTTTTCCGAGACTTTTCAAGTCATCTCTAAGACTTTTCAAAGAATCACTAATCGAGTCTTTTCAGGTCTTCTCCGAGACTTTTCATTGAATTACTAATCGAGCCTTTTAAAGTCTTTTTCGAGACCAAAAATTTCTTCTTCGAGACTTTCATATATTCTCCGAGACTTTTCTAGTGTTCTCCGAGCCTTTTAAATATCCTCACCCGAGCTTTTGTAAATATAATTTGTGAAAATATTTTGTATTCCTGAGTTTTTATTAATAGTTTTGATTAATTTGACAACATCATGAATCGGGTTAGAATAGTAATATCTTACAACAGTCGATGGGAGCAACTACCCGACGGTAGTCAGAGGTTTGTTGGATCCGATAACCAGGGAATGCATGTGTCAAAGAATATGACTTACGAAGAATTGGTGGCGATTTTGCATACCATTATGAAGTATGATGTAAACAAATTCAATGTTGATCTGGCATCAATATCAATCGTTCCTGGCAGTACATGTCGTACATTTATAAGAAATAACGATGATGTTCAGTTTATGCTAGGGGAAGATCGGGTGATCCCTCAAGTATGTGTAAGTCTAACTCAGAGGACAACTGGAGATGTGACAGGGAATGATATTCCTCCTCCTGAAAATACCCAACAATTTGGATCTTTTAGTGGTAGCAACCAAGTGTATCCCCAAAGGAGTGTTGTCGAAAGTGGGGAAAACATGTGTGGTGTCCCACCGGTGGCGGTTGACCAAGTAGTTGAATCTCAATTTGGCGATGCGTTTGGTTGTCGAATTACGCAGTACAATGAGCTGTACAATTACCTGAACCATGATGTGGATAATGAGACAAATAATGAACAGGTATATGACCTAGAAAATGTGGATGAAGAGCCTACACAAATTCAAACACAAGGAAGACATGTACAAGGAGTTAGTTGCACTGTACCAAATATGTCTGGGACTTTCGATGTCCGACAAAATATAATTGTATCTGATTCTAATAATACGATAACGTGGGTTATTCCCAGCGCAGATTCATACTCGTTTGGTATTGGTAGAAGCAACACCTTGGCAACGCAAGAACCTATAAGCATGATTAATAAAGGTCGATTTTTCCCGAGTAAAAAGGATTTGTAGAGGCTAGTTGGCCTTTTTTCAATGCGGGAGAACTTTGAATGGAAGGTGAAAAGGTCTAATAAGACAATGTTACATCTAGTTTGCATCATTGACGACTGTACGTGGAAATTAAGAACGGTGAGGAAAGATGAAGGGACTTACTTCCAAGTCAGAAGTTTTGTCAACCAACACAGTTGTCCCTTGGAGGAGGTTCATTGTCGCCACCAACAAGCTAGTGCAGTCATAATCGGAGAAGTCATTACACTTAGACTTCAATAATATGATGGTCATCTCATGCGTCCGAAGGACATAATCGCTGATATGAAAACAATGTATGGCATCCAAGTCATGTACAGTAAGGCACATGATGCCTTGCGATATGCATTGTCATTGACCTATGAAACACATGAAGAAAGTTTCAAACTGTTACCATCTTTTGCGTACGTTTCAGAACAGTAAAATCCTGGCACAATCACCGACTTACAGTGCACAGACGATGATACATTCCTCTACTTTTTCATGTCGTTAGGGTCCTCAATTAGAGGTTTTCGGAGGTGTATGCATCTTGTGATTGCAGTTGATGGTACCCATTTGAAGGGAAGATTCAAGGGTATAATGTTTGTTGCAACTGCACAAGATGGAAACGAACAGCTGTATCCAATTTCTTTTGGGTACGGTGACTCAGAAAATAACCTTTCATGGGAGTGGTTTTTGGAATGCTTGAGAGGTGCCCTTGGTCATATAGATGATCTGGTTTTCATTTTCGATCGCCATGCAAGCATTGAAGTGGGAATTTCTAAAGTGTTCCCTTATGCAACCCATACTATATGTTGCTGGCATTTTGGTGAAAATATGAAGAAGCGATTCCATAGAAAGGATGTTGCTGACATAATGGATTCAGCAGCTAGGACATACAGTGAATTCAATTATAACAGGCATATGGAGGAGTTACGTAGGCTGCACAAGGGTGCATTCGATTATGCCATTGATGCTGGTCCACACAAGTGGTCTCGCGTACACTGTCCTCAAAGAAGGTATAGGCTGATGACCACAAATGTTGCAGAGTGCATAAACTCATGCCTAAAATTCGCATGGCAACTGTCAATGATGACACTGGCGGAGTTCATTAAGAATATGCTACAAAAGTGGTTTCACGACCGTCATGCAGCTGCATGGTCCATGCGTCATCAATTGACCGATGTAACACATCTTGTGATCCTAAAACGTGTCGAGAAGTGCAATTATATGACCGTAAATCTAGTTGTCTGGAACATATTCTCCATCAAATTGAAAGGAAACCAGTGGACAGTTAACTTACACTTGAAGACTTGCACATGCAACAAATTCCAAATGGACCATTTTCCATGTTCTCATGCACTCGCAGTGGCAAGGTACATGAGATGTTACAGTAAATGATTTATATTACCCACAAACATGACTCTCATTGTTTTCATTATTGTAGGGAGCGAAACTTGGATTTCACATCTCTGTGTACGGACTACTACAAGAGAGAGACGCTTATTGATGCATACTCGGTTCCTATTATGCCTGTTGGCCATCCTTCTTTATGGGTAGTGTCATTTGACATCGTATCTCGGGTGGTTTTAAATCCAAAGTCGAAGAGACAATCAGGTTACCCGATGGAGGGTCGACATGCCTCGTCTTTAGAGAGGACAACCACACAGTCGTATAGAAGATATGGACAATCAAGACATAATACTAAGCGATGCTCCAACCCGCCGATGGTTAATGAAGGTCCAAGCATAAGTGTTCCCGATGAATACCATCGCAAGTGCGGCATCTGTCATTCAATTGGACACAACAAACAAACGTGCCTTGAGAAGGACTCTACCGTGCCCTGAGAAGGACTCTACCGTGGAATGAATGGAGCCGTTGAGGAAGGCGATCAAACATAACAAAGCAGTACAAGAGGAATATAAATTGCCACCAGAAAAGCTTGTGATTGTTAATGTGGGACAGCAAGATACTAGGAAGGACCTTGAGGAACATGTCTCCAACTTGATGTCTTCCAACATCGTTCAGACGTTGGGAACCATGTTCGATACAGTTGTGTTATGAGACCGTTGGTTATTATAGTTTTTTATGTTGAACTATTATGATATATTTATTGGTTGGTCGTTTAATGTCATACTGGATCCTTTGTTATGGTGTCTACAATTCATTGTATTGTTTATGGATTTCAATATATCAAATGTGTGTTCAAGTGTTAATTGCAAACAACTAAATTTTTTTAAACAAACATAATAAAAAAGAAAATAGAAAAAATTACAAAAGAAAAGAAAAAAAGACTGCTAACTCACGAAATAAATATTAGTTTGAACAAAACAAGTTATCGTCCTAAAATATTAAGAGCGTCCAAAAAGATTTGGCAAATATTAAAAAAAAAAAAAATACTCGATTAATTGGTAAATCATATTTTTTTATAAAATTTAATAATTTCATTTTATTACTCAAATGTTATGTATATCAACTAAATCACTAACTGGAAGACCAATCATTCGAGTTACAAAAAACGTCCACATCCATCTTCTCTCGGATGGTGCCAATATCATTTTCTGACCAGTCGAACGTATCCCTATTCACCGCCAGGTACTCTATCAATCTCAAAGTATGGGCACCACAGTTACCACTGCAATTCACCACATGAACAACCGTTAGAATTGAATGTTATTAAAACCAATGGGGATAGAATAAGATCTTAAAACAGTAATACGCTCTATTATGTTGAAGCACACGGTCTCTAGACACAATGTTGAGTGGAAAGGCCTTATTCTGTAATGTGTACGTCATATCGCCCCTTTGTTTGCGACTGTGAAAGTCCACCGCATGCAGCATCGACGGTAAAAAATATCGTAAGCAAGCAAGCTACGTTTTCCTATGGCGAAATGGTACCTCCTATCTGAACGGGTCTATCAGGTAGATAGTCCCTGTTGTGAGGTCGACGCTGGCTAGTGCCCAATGCGTATGTCTAAGGTTGCAAGGAATCAAAACATGTATGTGTTTCAACAAAGTGTTATCAGTGTGAAATTTATTTTAAATTCTAATTCAAACAATGTAAAATAAACACTTACCACGTCAACTTCGTTCCATGGTTTGGTTCCTACCGGGACCAATCCACGTACCACCATCAGGTCATCAGCGGACCACTGATGCTTTAACAAAGACCAACTGCGGTGGGGTTTGTCAGCCCCACTTCTCATCAATCTCTCCCAGTCATTCAATAACCATGACTGTATAAAGAAAATTTATAAAATGTTAGCTAAAAGATGTACGAAACACATAAATAGAGGTTCGAAAACCGTACAATTTAAACACTTACATAGAACTGTGAATCCAGTATGTTGATCCTCGGACCGTAGACAGTGGAGTATGATCTCTGAAGCTTCCGTAGAATATGTAAGTATGCGTCCATGTGCTGACAATTTCAACATTTTGTATTATTAGCATTCTACTATTTCAGAAACATCTTATACACAATGTTCAGGTAAGGACTATACCGTATCCTCTAACTTCATGATGTTGGTTTGAAACCGATGGAACCAAGGGACACCAACTAGCTCGAGTAGATCCATATCACACCTGCATAATTGTTGAAGATAAGAAAGTAGCTTTACTTAGGAGTTTCAAAATACAAAAAAATAATAATAATAATAAAAAAATTGTAATATCTACGATTATACTTACAATTCCCCAGTCGAGTTCCTTTTATAGGCTTAGTACGCTGCAAGGTGGTAAGGATCTATCAATGCGTGGGGTGCCCATACATGTGGTGGCTGTGGCATAATCCTTGGCCTCTTCGGTCGACAGGGGTCAGTGTATAGGGTCTGCTGCTGCTAACCTGGCCTGCGAACCCGATCCTGACGTTGAAGGGGTGGGGGAATCCGGTCCAACTCAATGCGATCCACTGGATGGGTGCACGGTAAGGAGGAACTATGTCCCCGTGTATTGCCTTTAGAGGTGCGATGTATGGAGGGATTCTGTCCTCGTGTATCGCTTGCAAGGGTGCGCTGTAAGGAGGAACTATGTCGCCGTCGATCGCCTACAGATGTAAGCTCTTTGGGTGTGCTGAGACTAGGAATCTCTATCTCTATAGAATGAATGAAGGGGTGCTCTGCACTAGGATCGACCGGAGGGGTGTGTTGTAAGGAGGTGCTCTGTACTAGGTCTTGAGAATGAATAGGCTGGTATGGTAAAACCTGCTGAGGTACCTGCTCTATCTTCATAGGTGTTGTATCTGTACCACTAGTACCACGAGTAACCTCCTCTCGTGGTGTCACAACAGGCCACTGCTGATCAGATACTAGCTGTGTAATAGGTTACAGTTGACTTCCGGTCTATTGGTGGGAGTCACCCTGATGACTAACTGTTCTCCCTCTGGGACTAAAGTCTCGGTGTCCGTCTTCATCATCGAAGGGTGGGTCATCGAACCGTGTACCTCGAGTACGGGTGTGCGACATCGAACCTTGAAACCCCCTAATCAAATCCAGCAACTCCTGCTGCTGTTGATCTCGCTTCTCATTACCCTTTCGCACCTCCTCTTGTAACTCGCGTAACGCATCCATTAGTTCAGTATACCGACGATCCTGAAAGGATTTCGAAATTGTCAGTACTAAAACCGTTCACTCGATTGAAATTAAATAATACAGTAAAAATAATTATACGTACCTCTGCTTGCCCTTCAACGCCTCCTCGTGAGTCATCTCCAGTTCGAGGCTCTCTAAGCAACGTGAATCGAACCCACCTAGTCCTCACGGGATGAATATTACGACCGTCCGAGTCAGAACCCTCCGTATCACTGAGTTCGAAAGACAGACCCTCAGTGTCACTGGTTCTGACAGTTGTATATCGTTTGGGGTTCGAGATGGGAACAGGTATATCACCAACATCAACATCATACAGACTGCCTCCCTAGGAAATGCCCTCGAAGTACCGTTTAGCCCTCTCAGTTGCCGTCGGCACCAATTTCACCCTCGCAAACATCTAAAATTGCAGTTAGACCAATGAAATTGTATATATACTAATAGTTATGAACATCAAATATATATATATATATAGATATTTACACTTTCGAGGAAAATGCTATTCAACTTCTCCCCCCTCGGTCGCGTACTCAACTTCCATTTCAGAATTCGGGGAGATAGCTCGATTTCCCTCCGCTTCCCACATCCGTTGTTGTCAAGCTCAGGGATAACCTCGAAAGCAAATATTTGTGAAACAGTTAAGAACGATAAGAATCCAATACAATACAATACATCAGTCATATGAAAAAAATTACAAATTCAAAATTCTCACTAACAAGGCGTGTGTTAGACCATATATGTTGTATGTCTCCGTGGTGTGTACGTCAACGCCCTTTCGTCGCTGGCTTTGTTCAAACCGCCTACGTCGACCATCCAACGCATGCTTGAAACCGTATATAGACCGTCTATACACGTGTGCACCCCACGGGAATGCATCAAAAGCGTCTAAGTCCTCGACTAGGAGAAACTGCCATACTGGAACTTTCTCTCTCTCGTCCAATCCCATCAATATCTAGTTAACAATATACAATAAGCACAGCTTAACCGCATCTTACTGCTCAGAAGAAATACCAATCCATAGAACGGCTTTCAACTCTACATGCTCGACCTCATCTCGACCCTCAAAGTACCGCTGGTGTATGCCATTCTCTACCATATCATAGGTCGACGTGTCAGAAAGTTCTCCAAACTTCAATCCGATGATCAGACAAAACTCAACCTTCGAGAACCGGACCGAATACCTTCTTAACAGAAATCTCATCTCATCTTCAAGCTTATCGTGATGCAACTCGCGAATAAGCAACCGATGTACAACACCAGCTGAAAACTTCATCCCACGATCCATCCGAAGGAGGTGTCCAAAACACGACTCAGTATATTGACGTCGTTCTTCGACCATAAGATGTTCAGGTACCTTGTTAAATGCGTTGTCGATATCTGTAAGGTCATCAAAATGGTCATGTCGAGTTATTTTCCCCGAGTACCTTTCTTCCTCTAGAGTTTTAAGCGAATCTTTTAGTTGATTCCTCATCTGCATATTGACATAAAATAAATATATCTAGTTAAATAAATTAAATAATATAAAAATGAAAAGGCTCGAACACTATATGAAAAGGCTCGAAATCTATATGAAAAGGCTCGAAATCTATATGAAAAGGCTCGGACACTATATGAAAAGGCTCGGAAACTATATGAAAAGGCTCGGAGACTATAATTCACAAACACAGCTTAAAAAAATTAAAAAGCTTGGATTACTGTTTAAAAGGCTCGAACAGTGTATATAAAGACTCAGAGAGTATTGCAAAAGGCGCTAAAAAAATTTCCAACCAAATCAAACGGCTCGGATTACTTTTTAAAAGTCTCGGACGGTTATTGAAAAGGCTCAAAACCAGAGTTAAAAGGCTCGGAGATTCAAAATTTAAAAGGCTCAGATTACTATTTAAAAGTGTCGGACAGTTATTGAAAAGGCTCAAAACAAGTTGTAAAAGGCTCGGAGATTCTAATTCTAGAAACCTATTCATATTCCTTAAAAGGCTCGGATTACTATTTAAAAGTCTCGGACAGTGTTTTAAAAGGCTCGAATCCGATTTTAAAAGTCTCGGAGCCAGTGTGAATGGCTCGGAGATTCAAATTGCAGAAACTTATTTAAATTGCTTGTAAAAGGCTCGAATTACATATGACAAAGCTTGGAAAAAGCTCGGAAAAAGTTTTAAAAGGCTCGGAGATTCAAATTGCAGAAAAATATTCAAATTGCTCGGAAAAGGCTTGGATTACATGTGAAAAAGCTCGGAAAAGGCTCGGATTATATGTGAAAAAGCTCGGAAAAGGCTCAGAAACCCAGAACTTCATCGTGTTCAACATAATTTTTTCACAAATTTAAACCCTAACCTAATCAACAACAAATCAAATCAAACCTAATATACATGTCTAACCAACATCCAACATCAAACGCACATAAAAGTTTCAACAACAAAAACGCGTGAGAAAATCAAACTTACCACTGTCAATATCACCTTCTCGTCGACTTCAAGACTGTATCGCCACCGCCGGTAGGTTTCCCGTGAGATTTAGTACCGGATTCTTGCATCCAAGGTCTCTCTTTCCACTGTTCTCTCTCTCTCTCTCAACTTTTTTCTCTTCAGACGCAAAATGACAAAAATGAGGGTATTTTTATCTGTTTACCTAAATAGGTGTCTTTTAAACTTACATTAGTAAACCGGTGACATTCTCACAAAAGCCCCTCCAAATAGTGACAAAAAAATTGTAAACCCTATATTGGAATGTATGAGGTTGTTTGTTTTTTCCATTTAAAACTTAATGGGTTTGAATTGAACTCATTATGTTGTTTTGTTTATTTTTTTTAAGTAGTCAAAAAACTTTAAAATATCAACAAAAAAAAAAAAAAAAAAAAAAACCCTTAAAAAATATAGTAAGAAATCCTAACTTTTAATTTAATTCCAAATCACTGTATTATAATTAAAATATTCTCTTCCAAGTCTATCATTTCAAAAAAGATATATTTCCAAATTCCTAATTTGAAATGGTGTAGAGATCTTTCTTTTAACATATTTATTATTTTAAACGGCTTTTATAAAAAAAAAATATTAAAAAAAAAACTTTAATCATGTCTCATAGAGACCGTTGCATATAATTTGGGAACATTTTTTTTTAAAAAAAATATTATTAACCTTTGTTTAGGGAAAATATCATTTTAGTCCCTATAGTATACCCTATTATACGTTTAGGTCCCCGTTGTTCCGGTATTAACTCTGAGGTCCCCGTCATTTACTTTAATCGCTTTTTTTATCCCTACCGTCAGGTTCTGTTAGGGTTCCGTTAAACAAAGGAGGGTATATTAGTAAATGGATAATCAATTACTTAATCAAATTAATAAATATAATTAAATTAAATAATACAAATTAAAATATTTTAATAAAAGATTAATATTAAAAAAAATTAAAAAGTAATATTAAATATTTATTAAGTTAATAAAAAAATTAAAAGTAAAAACCTGCCTCTCCCTCTCTCTCTTTATCTCCCGCCTTTCCCTCTCTCTCTCTTTTCTTCTTCACATCCATTCATGTTCTTCTTTCAACATCTTCTTCTTCTTTGAAACTTCATCCTCCCAGATTTCAACATCTTCCCCATCCTCAAGGACCTCAACCCAGATTTCAACATATTTTTCTTCTTTCAAACTTCATCTTCTTCACTAACTCTCCGCCGAACCCAGCTCTACCTCCCATTCAAACTCAAAAACCCCTCCCACCACCAAAATCGAACCCGGTAACCCTCCCCAGCACCAAAATCGAACCCAGAAACACCTCCCACCACAAAAACCAAACCACCATGAACAAAACCCAAACTCTCTCTCTCTCTCTTCGCCGCCGTGATTCACACCTAAGCCCGAATCAATACCGTCGCCGCAATGCAAATCGATCTCTCTTCTTTCTCGATATCCAACCGTTTGGGTTGGTTTGGGGGTGGTTGCTGTGGGGGTGGTGGTGTTTGTGGTGGTGGATAGGGTTTTGGTGATTATAGTTTAAGGTGATGTGTGGATGGATCATGGATGATGATGTTGATATCAGTTTTTTTGACTTTGTTATTGTGCAAGGATTGTGGTCTAACTTGACATTCAAAAAGGTCTTCAATCGAATATCTGTGATGCTACTATTGATAGTTCAAAAAGGTTTTCAATTTGGAGCAGATCTTCAACTTTTCGGTTGTAAGGTTGAGGATCTTAAACTTTCAAAATTGGATTGTGTGTGTGATCTGTTGGGGTTTGGTATTTTGTGTTCTGTTTTTAAGAGACACGAGAAATGATTAAAGGGGATCCTAAAAATTGGAATTTAGCTTTGGTTTTGAAATATTGATTAATACAATAAGAAAGATCATCTAGATCATAGAAGAGATCTGATATATGGGGAATCTTATAACAACAAGTGTTTAATTGACTAATACAGGTTTCTCCATTAAAACTAGGAAGCTGGCATGTGGAGAGTAGCTTAGGTTATAGAAATAGAATTCACATTTGACACAAAAGCATGAAAAACAAAGAAAGATGACAAGGTCGAGATCACACACAATAAAATGGGAGTTAGTAGGGTTTTATAATTAGCTAGCTTTATTTTGAGATTGAAGATCTGGAAAGAAAAAAAAAATGGATTTTTTTTAAATATAAAACTCTGGAAATTTTGTGATTTAAGGATGATGATGGCTGTGGAGAGATGAGGGTAATGATAATTTGGAACTTTTTTTTTTTTTTGGTGATAAAACTTCTTAAAAAAAGATTCTAGAGAGAAAGTGAGGTTTTTAATTTTATTTATCATTGTTTTAATTTGCTTTATATAATTTTAAAATTATTATTTTTATTATTTTTAAAATTGAATTAAAACGGATTTTTAATTATTATTTTCAAAATTATTATTTTAAATCGTTATTAGGGGCATAATGGTCATTTGACCTTCTACACATGCCAACTGGTTAGATTTTCACAAAAAACGTCACGGAAGGACTAAACGGGTCAATACTGGAATGACGGGAACTTAAACGGATAATAAGGTAAACCATAGGGACAAAAATGATATTTTCTCTTTTTTTTTTATTTGGTTTCCAGTGCATATGATCCAGGAAGCCAAAAAAAAAAAAATGGTTTCCTAAATTATATACACCGGAAACATAGACAATATGTAAAATAACTTGAACATTTTTTTTTTTTTACAATAAATTGAATTTAAACTTTGTTTGCAGAATATACAAAATTATATCCTTTAATGATTTTTTTTTTGTTTTTTTGAATTGAACTTTGTGTTGCAGAAGAATATGCATGTTAAATTACTTCTTTTAATTAGTATTGGTATAACTGTAAAATTATTTATTTTCAGACAATTTTATTTTTAAAAAACAAACAAGTTGATGGTACATTCAGATGTAAAAAAAATAAATAAATAAATAAATAAATAAAATAAAAAATAACATGCCATTTAGGTTTAGATTTATGTCCTTATTTAGTCTTCAGAAAAAATCAGTCAATCACTAGACAAAAAAAAAAAAAAAAAAAAAAACCTACCCTTTAATCTCTAGTTTCAACATAAATACCATTTAAGAAAGGGCTCAAAAAATTTTTGTCACTATTTAGGCCTGACTTTGTAAGAAAGTCACCGGTTTAATAACTTAAGTTTAAAAGGCACATATTATGGTAAACAGACAAAAAAACCCTCCACAGTAACCTTCTTCACCATTTTATTTTTTTTTTTCTTTCAAAATCCTCTATCAATGGACGAGGATGGACCACGACCAAACATAATAGAGACCTTTTTTATGTCCCAGCCTTTGTTAGTTGCATCTGAGATACAAATCGTCTTGTTAGTTGCTTTTTTTTTTTTCAATTTAAAACACTCTTTTGTAAACCTTAAACTGATTGTGCGAAGAAAAAAAATGATTGTTAAAAAAGCTCGAAAAAGTCTCGGACAAAACTTAGAAAGGCTCAGACAGTTTATTAAAAGTTTCGGAGAAGAAATGAAAAAGTTCAAAGAAGTAATGAAAAGGCTCATATAGTTCATTAAAAGGCTTGGATAAGAAATAAAAAGGCTCGGAGATTCAAAATTAACAAAAAAAAATTATTATTGAAAAGTCTCGGAGAAGAAATGAAAAGGCTTGGAGAAGTAATGAAAAGGCTCGGATAGTTCATTAAAAGGCTCGGAGAAGTAATGAAATTAACAAAAAATAATTTGTTGAAAAGTCTCGGAAAAGAAATGAAAAGGCTCGGAGAAGTAATGAAAAGGCTTAGATAGTTCATTAAAAGGCTCGGAGAAGTAATGAAAAGGCTCGGATAAGAAATGGAAAGGCTCGGAAATTCAAAATTAACAAAAAAAAATGATTGTTGAAAAGTGTCAGAGAAGAAATGAAAAGGCTCGGAGAAGTAATGAAAAGGCTCGGATAGTTCATTAAAAGGCTCGGAGAAGTAATGAAATTAACAAAAAAAAAATTTGTTGAAAAGTCTAGGAAAAGAAATGAAAAGGCTCGGACAGTTTATTAAAAGGCTCGGAGAAGAAATAAAAAGGCTCGGATATTCAAAATTAACAAAAAAAAAATGATTGTTGAAAATTCCCGGAAAAGAAATAAAAAGGCTCGGAGAACAATTGAAATGGCTCGAGCCTTTTCATTTAGTCTCCGATACTTTTCAATTAGTCTCCGAGACTTTTCATTTCTTCTCCGAGACTTTTCATTTCTTTTCCGAACCTTTTCAATTAGATTCAAAATTCATACAACCAGAGAAAGGCTTACAAAAGACCCAGATAACAAATGAAAAAGAACCCAGTTAGGGTTTTAAATTGAAAAAAAAAAAAGCTCTGGGGGCAGATCGAGCAGCTCGACCACCGTGAGCTCACCGAGGAGCTCGACCCCCAAATGCGTCTGCGTAGCGCCACAAAATTAATTATCCAATGGAGATGAATTGATAATGTTATGGTGTTCAACCTCCATCCTCCATTGAAGGTCTGTTATAGAGGAAGATGAAAGAAAAAATCTCAGAAAACTTTAAAGTAAGAAAGAGAATGTGTAAAATAAGGGCATTGTTGGAAATTACTTACTTTAGTGCCTTTTATACTTAAGTTATTAAACCGGTCACTTTGTTACCAAATGAGTTAGAAAATGTGACATTTTTCACCATTTCCACTTTAAGAAATCATTTATATAAAACAATTTCGTTAATATTTCATTAAAATTTCTACACATTCTAATGGTTAGTTGTTGACCATTCCAATTGTGTGCATCTCATATAATCTGACCACCATATGTCCATATCATTCAAATAATGTTCTTACGATATGTTTAATATTAGGGTATGGATATTGATCCTCATAAAACTTATTAGTACACCCATTTTTATAAATACATCAATATCTAAAATTTAAAAATTACGATAACACTCATCCTAATGTCAACAGTACTCTCATTGAAATAAATATATTCATTTTAATACATATTATTTATAAACACTCTTAAATTATTACCACACCCAATTTATATATAAAAAATAATAATAATTAAATAAAAAATCATATTATTTTTGGAATCAAAACATTTTTTTAATGATGGTCCAATTTGCTTTTAGAAATATTTCGAATGTAGGAGCCTTATAAAAGGGAACATATATATGGGGTCAAAAGATTTTCAATTTGGAATTTTTTTATTTATACAGATATCTTAAAAAAAAAAATTCTTATTACAATCTATGGTTATCTTTAAAAAATAAATAAATAAATAATAATAATAATAATAAAAACTTATTAATATTTACAACTATAGTTAAAAAAATAATAAAAATGTTGTTTTTTTTTCATAGAGTTTATAACTATACATAAAAGAAAGACAAAAACAATATGATAATCATGTGATGATGAGAAACTTTGATACTTGAAATAAAATTAGAGTTTAATTAGGGTTTATAATAAAAATTAAGGTTTATCATAAGTTTTTTTTTTTTTTTTTTGAAAGGTATGTTTTTTTTATTTTAACAAAGAAATATAGTTGAAGATTGGGTGTAATTAATGAGTGTATATAGTATTTGGTTTATTTTTTAATTAAAGTAACATGTTCTTATTGGTAAATTTCTATTTGGATATTTTTATAATTAAATTTTTTAATAAAATATGGGTGTACTAAATAAATTTTATGGGTATCAATATCGACTCCCTTAATAATAATGTGATGAATTACATAAACTTTGTTTGATGTTTTACAACATTTTAGGCGGCTAGACCATTTTAGTTTATTTAATAATAGGATTCAAAAATTTACTAGCATTCTTTACTCCTTTACTTTTGGGACTAGCACCAAATTAATAATTTGAGTCTTAATAGCACCAAAAATGTGCTTCCGATAAAAAAGATAAAATAACAAAAATATCCTTAAAACACAATCATAAAAATAAGTCTTGTGTTTTATTTTTCCTGAGACTTATTTTGATGTTTTTGAAACTTATTTTGGTATTTCAGAGATTTATTGAGTATTTTCACAAATTTTGAGATTTATTGGACAAAAAAAAAATTTCCAAAAAAAAAATTCATCTTCTTCATCGACCTCCATTTGAAGTCTGAGGTATAGTAAACCTCCGATGGAAGTTTACCCTCAATTGAAGGTCAGTTTCACCTCCATTAATGGAGGTGACCTCCATTAAATCAATTGAGGTTTTTGAAAATAAAATTAAACAAAAAATGATAGAGAAAATAATAAAAGAAAAGGATAGAGGCTTTTTTGTTCTTTAGTACCATTACTAAAATTATAAATCTCACAAGTCAATATGGATTTGATGTCATTTAGATCTATTTCCTCTTTAAATATACCCTTCTTGTTAATTCACATTAGGAATTATGATTATATTGATTTATGTTGACCACTGAAATATTTTGTGTAGGTGTTAATATTATCATTAAAAAATATGATTTATGCATTCATAGAGAAAATTAAACCATACATTCCCAGATGTTTGTTTTTTTTATACGTGTAAATAATTTTATCAAAAGTTGACACTTTTACATACATACACAATTTATCAAAAAGTGACACTCACTTTCTCTACTTTACTCAAATTTGATTAAACTTAACCGTTACTAACTTTGACAATAAAAAATAAAGATATTTTCATCATTTAAGCATTTTTATAACAAAAATATTAAAAATAAATTTAAATATAGATTTAGTAAAAATAAATCAATTTTTTTCTTCTTAAAATGAATCTCCATCGTTCATCTCAAGATGGATGGTGGAGATTAAAAAAAATATTAAAAAAGAAAATGAAACTAAAAAATGACAAAAAAAGAAAAAGGATATTTTCATCATTTAAGCATTTTTCTAAAAAAATATATATATTAAAACATTTTAAAATATAGATTTTTTTTTTCTTAAAATGAATCTCCATCGTCCATCTCAAGATGGATGGTGGAGATTAACTAAAAATTGTTTTTTAAAAAAATTGATACTAAAAAATGATAAAAACAAAACAAAAACAAAAAACAAAACTAGTTATGTGGAGATCCAATCCAAATCTCTATCGAAGGAGATGATTCAATGGAAATTCAAGCTTCTCCGTCGCTCAAGATGGACTTGATCAGTGATGAAGAGTCATCTCCATCAACCATTAAACCCATATACTTGTTCCCTTGTAGCTTGATCTAGTTTTAGAGGGATGCCAACTAGGGGTGGGCAATAATCCATTAAACCGAACATAATCGGTCCAATCGGTTTTTATCCTGTTTTCAAAGGTTTTCTGGTTTAGTTAGATTCCCAAATTTATCGGTTCGATTTCCAGTTCAGTGTCAAGAACCGGAAACCAAAGTATTAAAAAAAAAAAACCCCATAAATTTTTAGTTTAGGCATTCAAAGTTTTAGACAGTAGCCCCTTTAATTACTTTAATTCATTTTTATCATCTCATTGGACATTGTGTATATAAAAGTAAATGGACTGCTATGTCTTTAACTTATGATTCCACTTTCAAATAATTATATTTGGAACCATTATTTGTTAAATCTATTATCATTGACGCCAATGTTTTCGATGATTTTTTTTTTTTTAAATGTTACAATTTTGTGTTTTCTGTAAAGAATATTTAGAGATGATACTTTGGTCATGAGCGAAGGAGTGAATAATGTTAGACTCAAAACCGAAAAACCCGAACCGAACTGAACCGGTCCAGTTCAATTTGTTTTTAATCGGTTGACAATTGTAAAGTTTATCAGATCATATCACTTTTTAAAAAACCGAATATAATTAGTTTTTTTTTTTCGGTTCACTCAAAAAATGAACCAATCCATTAAACATCCACCATTAATGCCAACACCTCATGCAATCTCCATGTAGGGGTGGACAAAAAACCAGTGAACCGAACTGAACCGGTGAACCGAACTAGTCCAATCGGTTTTTTTTCGGATTTTCATTATTAACCGGTTCGATTCGGTTCGTTTTTTAAAAAACCAGATATTTCGGTTCGGTTTCCAGTTCAAGGGTTCAAACCGGTGAACCGAACCAAGAACCGGTGTATATAATAAAAAATCTCTTTGTGTTATAATCAAAACAACATTGATAGATAACAATTAACAAATAACATATGTTGTTAACAAATAACACAAGAAAAAAATGCAGACAAACCAGTTGTATAATATTAATGGCACATTAAAAAAAAAAAAAAAAACTGCATATAAATAAATAAAAATACACATGTTAAATGTTACACAGTCTAAAAGATACAGGCAACGCAAGTGTAAAGAGTAAAATAAAAGGCTAATAAATGAACAATCTTAGAAACTGAATTGATACACATATATAACAATACTGTCAATTACTTTGTTTCGTTCCCAAAACCGAAAAAACCGAACCGAACCAGTTCAATCGGTTTTTGATCGGTTCACACTTTTAAATTTTATCGGATCGGTTCACTTTTTCAAAAACCAGATATTATCGTTTTTTTATCGATTCACTCGAAAAGTGAACTGATCCATTAAACACCCACCCTATCTCCATGATTGTAGTTGGATGCTAGTATTTTGAGCATAGACCATAGAACCTCACCCAAGTTTGGGCATGTGATAATTGTTGATTATATGGATTAAATCCGATTATGTTTTAATCATAAGTGAAAATAAAAAATAAAAAATAAAAAATAATAATAATAAGAATAAAAATAAAATAAAAAACACCACATTAACTAGTAAACTTTGGGAGTGTTTTTATAGAGGGGAAAATATGGGCAATTTATTAAAAATGTAGTTATTAACGGTTAAACTTTTTCATGTAATTTAAAACAAAAATTCAATGTTTTGAGAGACTATTTTTTATTTCCTCCCTGATAATAAATTCAAAAGTACAATATAGGAGTATGTTTGCAATTAACCTTAAATTTTAAAAAGATTACGCTAAAAAAAATTGCAAGAGAAAATTCCAAACTATATTCGAGTTGTATATACCTTAAAAGTTGTTTTTCTTTAAAGATGTATAACCTACTCTACAGTATGGGGAAAAGAAGACCAGATGTGATTTTGATCCAGCGGTATTCCACTTATACTTACACTAAGAATTTGTGGGTTTCAGTTATGTATCCCTCCCCAAAAATCCCAAATTATTGTAATATTTCAAAAAATAAAAGTAGAACAGAAATTCAATAATGCTAGATATCTCTTTATTTATTTTTTTAATTATTACAATAAATTTGAGAGACAAACCACTAATTCTACCTCATTTCGTTGTAAATATCTTGAATTCTAATGTCACAAATTAATTCATATAGCAAGTCAGATAAGTCATCTGTATATTTATTTATCAAATAACACATGGTCCCTTGCCAATGTGGTGGGCTTTTTCCAAGGGAATCCCCACCACCAAGGTTCAAGGCCTAGTGTATGCATAGATTTGTGTAAATTTTCTCACCACTAGTGTGGGTGTTGTCCCACGAGTGGGTGCTCTCTCCCCTCTTGTGGGAGTTGCAGTCTGGGCTAAGCTTGTAGAGCACAATCTCGTCGGTCCCGACAGTTGTTGTGTAATAAATAAAAAATAAAAAATAAAAAACTGACATATAATAAGTTTAGATATAAAGTTCAAATGTCTAATTAAAAAAGAAAAAGTAGAGTAGAAATAACCAATGAAATTGGCTATAATTAATTTGGGTTAGATTAAATCAACTTAAATTTGTGATTTAATTTTTTCTCTTCAACATCGCAACTATCTATGTGTTTTTAATCCAATAGTCGTAAATGCATTTATATCTTAACCATTGGATTAAAAGCACATGAGTAGTTGAGAAATTGAAGTCAAAAAATTTGTGATGGTTTAGCTTGACCCAATTAATTTTGTTGTCCATACAAATTCATTAAATTCATAATTTCAGTGTTTAAAATTTTATGAATTGCAATTTATAATTTTAATACCAAAGTCCATATTAGTCTCTAACCTAAGACCTTCTCCGATGGGAGAGTTATATTGAAAGAAATGGTTAAATATAACTCTCAAAAGCACTCCGATGATGTATAAAAATTGAGAGCGAATGACTTTTTTAAAAAAAAAATTTGGGTTTTGTTAGGGAGGGGGAGGACTCATACTCACGACCTCATTGGTGCAGGTGTAAGGGGTTTACTACCGGACCAACCTCAGCTCATCAAAAATGAAATCAGTGGGTTATATTTAGGGATGGCAATTAGACCTGGACCCGCGAGTACCAATCCGAACCCGAACTGCATGGGTCGGGTCTGGGTCCTCATATTTCGGTCACGGGTCGGGTCTAGGTCTAAAATAAAGGACCCATATCAGGTTTGGGTCCTGGTCCAGGTCCGAGTCCAAACTCGAACCCGTGGACCCGACTAGATTACATGGTATGTATTATATAATGTACTCTCAAATCCCTAAACCTAAAATTGCCATATATATTTTGAAAACATATTTTTTTTTACTTGACGTCTGCCGTTTCATCTTTTTCATTTTGCGCATTGGATTGTTTCTTGTCCTGTTTTGTGTCGAAGTTGGTTTTGTGCTGGGTAGGATTCTCTCTTGCTCCGTTTTGAGCTGGTTGCCTAACCGCTTGGATGCTCTGTTTTTTTCTTTCATATTTGTTGATTTGGGTTGGATCAGTTTGCATTCCACCAGTTTTCTTTGGTTGGGCTTGTCCGCAGCTATTGATCAACCTTTACTTTCGTGCTTTCTTTGGTTGGCCGGTCTTGTAATTTTCTATTTGGTTTTCTAGGCAAAGTGTTTGCCCACTGCCTTGTTGCTTGTCCTTGGGCTGTTTCTTGCCCTTTCAATATATATACCAATAAAAAAAATAGAAAACATATATATATATATATATATATGTTTCTATTTCTTTATTATTATTTTCCAATTGAAGGTTGCTTGGTGATTGAATGAGTTCATATTCGGGTTGGATAGAAATCTTAAAGGTTTTTTATAGTGTTTTGATCTCAAACTTTATTTTTATTCAGATACAATACCATCTTGTTGAGAAAAAAAAGAGAATGAGATTGGGATTTTTGGTGCTTGTATATGGAGAGTTCTTTTTTTCAATTTTTTTAGAACCAATGAAAACTAATGAGGAGATGAAACTTAATGAAAAAAAATTGTGAATTGATTGATTGATGCTTTGCGAGTCTAGACTCGGACCCGACCTAGACCCGCGGGTCTGGACCCGAACCCGAACTCGTGAAAATATATGGGTCTAAGTCTAGGTCTAGGTCTCAAAATGTTTGGTGGGTCTGGGCTGGGCCTAGTAGGACCCAACTCGAACCCGACCTTTTGCCATCCCTATTTATATTTGGTAAAGTTAAGGGTGAGAGTTAAATTGATTTTTGGTGGGACCAAAACCATAATGAGAGAGAGAGAGAGAGAGAGAGAGAGAGAGAGAGAGACATGAGACTTGTCTTGATTTGTTGATCGTTGGAGATGGACATATCGGATTTGTTAACTGTTGGAGGTGAATGGTCTACAATTTTTCAGACATTAAAATGTAAAATAAATATGTTTTTATCCATAAAATACTATAAAAATGAACAAAGAAATCCAAAAAAGTATAGAATAATACAAGAAGCTTACCAACCGTTAGTTTTTCAAAATTACCTATATATACTCTATTCTCACATTACATCAAATTCATGACACTAAAGTTTTTTAATATTATCAAACTTGGTAATAATTTAAAAATATTAAATATTAGTACTATTTTAAAGATTTCATTCAAAAATTCACAATGATATTATTTTAATCCGTATTAAAGTTTATACATTACAATTTATTGACCGCTTATTAAAAAATATGCATAATTAAATTTGGTACAAGATATCACTCTCAAATTCTCAGAATTTACTCACCAGAGTAAAAAATACATATAAGCATTAACTATCACTCTCAATACTTTTTAGACCACAAATTTAAGTATCACTCTCACAATTGGCGATTGATCGGGTCATGTAGGAACAAGGTTGAAGTCTATCGGTTTGTTAAAATGCCTCAGCTGCAGACATCACTGCACTTCCACTTAACACCTATCGTAATGATAAATGGCTCATCTCGCCGTGACCTTCTCTTTAATTCTCAAAACTTTTGTTGCTCCATCCATGCATGGCCTAAGACTACTTTGAAACTATGTTGCATGGATACGGATACGGATACGACACAATACGTAGATATGGTAAATCTCTAAAAACTAGGATACGAATATGGCTGGATGCATCAATTAAAATAATATATATTTGTATTTTATATTTAAAAAAACATAATCCAATAATTCATTCAAAACATGTTCTATATAAATGTAATCCAATAATCCATTCCATTCAAAAGAAAAACATAATCCATTCAAAACATATTCTCAATAAACATAATCCAATAATCCATTCAAATTGAAAACATAATCCAACATATATAAATCCTAACATATTACAAAACCCAAATAAAACATAAACTTAATTCTTAATTAAATCATTAATCATCGTTCACATTGCCCATGAATCTAAATAATTCAGCCTCCAATTCTGGTTCATCAAGGGAAAGGTTTGCAATCTCGAGTATCCCGGCATTCTCTATGTCCATAGAATAAAATCATCCCCTCCAACATTTCACAATTATATTTTGACCCTTCAACTTTGTAAAATCGTAACTTGACCCCATTTTAAACTAAAAGTATCCTCTCTATATCCTTACCGTATCCCTACTGTATCCGCAGTCAAACTTGAGAAAAAGTCAACGGATACACCATTTGGTGTATCCAATACATATCCGAGCATATCTAGGACATATCTGAACATGATACGAGTTCGATACGAGTTCTCTCCCCAATTTGGAGTATCTGTGCAACATAGCTTTGAAACGAACATATATCAATTATGTTATGTAATATGTTATGTAATATGTCATGTAATATTGGTGACGAATGCTCGTCCAGCCCGATAATATATTTCAGGTTCGAGTAGCTACTAATTAGAACATCTCCAAGAGTCTCCCTTGGAAACCCCTTTATTTAAGAGTGTATGTTGTTGTAAGGGGCTATTAAGAGAGTATGTATTCCAAGAATACTCCCTTAAATGACTCATTTTTAATTTGTTATTATTATTTCATATGGAGCCCATTTATTCTTTATTATTATTTTATATACTCATTAACTATACTTCTTTTTTATATGTGCAGCCCATTTAATTAAGGGAGATTGAAACCACCCTTTAATTAAGGGAGTGAGCTCCACTAGATTCTAATTAAGGGAGTTATTAAGGGATCTTTTGAAGCAGTAGAAATTGCAGCTCCTTACCTAATTAAGCTAAAGGGCTTGATTAAGAGATCTGTTGGAGATGCTATAAGTGCCTACAAAATATGTATATGAAAAAAAATAGGGATAATTATCCCGGTGACCATCAATTTGATGACAAACTATCAAAATAGTCACTAGAATGAGAATTGATTTAAAAATAGACATTTTTGGTGAAAAGTGCGACATTAATGGTCATTTCATCCAATGAGTGGTATTTTGGTAAATAAAGGGATGTCATTAATTTATTTTAGATGTTTTTTGAAAATTAATTTTTTCTTTTGTTTTTTTTTTTAAAACGAATAATTATATTTAAGTGTGTATATATGTATATCATATCTCACACACACACACGCGCGCACACACACACGTATGATCATTTTGATACCAATTAATTAAATGGATAGCCAATAGATTAGTTCTAGTATTCGAAAAATTCTAAAATTTTGTTCATAGGTAGATTTCAATAAACTTATTATCCACAAAAAAAAATCAAATCAAAATTAATTAAAATCGATAGATTTTCATCAAGGTCCTTATCGAAATTAAAAAAAAAGGATCTCTCATGAGAGACTCAATATATATATATATATATATATATATATGTTTGAGATATGTTATACTTATATACACAAACTAAAAATATTTAAAATAAATTAATAGCATCCCCTTATTTGCCAAAATATCATTCATTAGATGAAATTTGATAAAATTTAATGGAATAACCATTTGTGTCACACGTTTCACCAAAAATAGTCATTTTGAAACCAATTTCCAATCTAGTGACTATTTTAACGTTGTGTCGTCAAATTGATGTCTAAAAGAGTAATTATCCTTAAAAATAAATAAATAAAAAAAACAAAAATCAAGACAGACGTCCAAGTTATCTATCTGGATTTGGCTACCCATCCTGTTAAGTAACATGAAAGAAGTGCCTGGGCCGTACTCATCTGACGTGGCAGTGACTACTGTTCTTTCCCTTCCTCTGTATCATCCGCGCTCCAGCGCGTGATATCACCTCTCTCTCTCTCTCTCTCTCTCTCTGACGCAGTCACGCACACACCCTCATTCTCCAGTCTCCAGTCTCCAACTGAACTCAATTCACGCAGACTCGGTGAGCGATCCATCTCTTAGCTTTAGCTTTCCTTCAATTCCTTGTCTTCCCACAAAAACCCAAAACTGTAATTTCATTCACTCCTCAAAAACCCTACCTTTTTCTGTTATTTCACTCAAAACCCTAGTTCCGTACAACCCTTTTAAACCCTAAAAATTCCTAATTTTTTTGTCCCCTTTCCTTTTTCCTTACTTTTTAGTATTTAGTATTCAAAGTAAACAAACCCTAAGTATTGCTCCATTCTTAAATCAATTTGATTACTTTCTTATTTTCTTACAAAAGTCAACAGTACTCGGGGGAAACCTAATTTTTGAAACAATTTGATTTAGAAGCCTGTTTTTGTTTCAAAATACTAGGGTTTTATCTCAAATTTGCTTCTTTTGTTCTGGGTTTCCTGTTTTGGGTTCTATAGAGAGTACTCTAAAAGCTTTTGGGTCTGTGAGGAATTAGGGTTTGTGCTTGATAGTTACATGAATGGCTTCAGGTCTATTAGTTGGCGAAAAAGATGGTAGAGAGAAGGACGGAAAAGTCTATGGCAGAAAAAACCACAACATATCCAAAACACGGGGAAATTTAGCTACCACAACTGATGGCAACAACTCTTCTCATCCCGAGAACATTCCCGTGGCATCGGATGATGATTCGTCTATCCCCAATCGCATGCAATCAGGTGCACAAAACAACCGTGGACCAACCAACTGCAATGCAGTTCCAGGGTATGTAAAGTTTGATAAATCTGTAAAGATCAGTTTCAATTTGAAAAATAGGGATGAAGTTAGAGCACTCAAAAGGAAGCTCGCAAGCGAGCTTGATCAGGTGGTGAGTCTATTGAAGAAATTTGAAGCTAATCAAATGAGTAGAACTGTTAATAAAAGTGCTATGAGAATGAATTCTGAAGTGGGTTCTGTGGAGCCTGCAAATCCGAGGGGTTTTCGAGGTTCAAATGTACCTGTCAATGAGAATGTGAGTAATCCTGGAGTTTATGCTGAGTCAGTGGGGAAAGTGAAAAAGGCACCAAAAATGAATCAAAATTGTAAGAATTTGGATGCCGTTAGGCGGAAAGAGAATTTAAGTCCAGTGGAGAGTAACAAGAAGTTGAAATCTGATAAAATGGGAAGAGGGTTTGTGATGGATAAGGATTTAAGCAGATGTTTCAAGAGTTGTGGCAATTTGTTGGAGAGACTGATTAAGCACAAGTTTGGCTGGGTGTTTAATAAGCCTGTCGATGTTAAAGGGCTTGGATTACATGATTATTATACAATTATTAAGCATCCAATGGATTTGGGCACTGTAAAGGGTAGGTTGAGTAAAAAAATGTACAAGTCACCTAATGAATTTGCCGAGGACGTGAGGCTCACCTTTAGTAATGCCATGTTGTATAACCCGAAAGGACAGGATGTGCACGTTATGGCTGAGCAATTGTCAAATGTATTTGAAGACAAATGGAGAAAAATTGAGGCTGAGTTTAATTTTAGTAGGAGGTTGGAAATGGGTCATGATTCAGGTTTGCCGACACCCACTTCAAGGAAAATTCCTATTCCTCCTGCACCAGTTCATACTCCTGCTTCAGTTCCACCTCCACGCCCTTTAGAAACAAGAACTTTGGAAAGAGTGGAGTCTATGACAATGCCAGTGGATCCGAAGACAAAAGCTACTAGTTTGGGTCATCAGGTTAGGACACCAGCCGCAAAGAAGCCTAAGGATCCTGGACTGAGGGATATGACTTATGAGGAGAAACAGAGACTCAGTTTGAGCCTTCAGGATTTGCCATCAGATAAACTGGAGAACATTGTCCAGATTATTAAGAAGCGTAATCCAGTGCTTTCTCAAGAAGATGATGAGATTGAGGTGGACATAGACAGTGTTGATCCTGAAACGCTTTGGGAACTTGATATGTTTGTGACTGATTATCAAAAGAGCTTGAGCAAGAACAACAAGAGAAAAGCTGAATTTGCTATTGAGGCTAGTGCAGAAGCTGACCATGATGATATTCAGGATACTGTAAGAACTACAGCAGAAGCTGACCTTGATATTCAGGATACTGTAAGAACCACAACAGAAGCTGACCATGATATTCGGGATACTGTAATCACTACTTTAGAAGATCCCCATGATATTCAGGATACTGTACGAACTACTGTAGATGATGATCATGATATGCAGAATACAGTAAGAATCTTTGATGATGAATATCTATCTGTCTTTCTAATCTGAAATTATTATTCTGATCAGTTAGTTTTCCTATAATCTTTGCAGAATATGGAACCAGTGATTACAGAGGCACCAAAAGAAACTGATGCAGGTAATGATGTCGAAATTAAAAGGACTTATTGATTGTGCTTGGTTTATGGACTGTTTTGAAGTCTTGGTGACAAGTCATTATGCATAATTTATTGAAATTGGTTGGATTTTAAACAGTTGAAAAGATTGTTGCTACATCCTCTCCTAATAGAGGCGACAATGTGAGTGAATCACGTAGTTCAAGCGGTTCTAGCAGTGACTCTAGATCATCATCAAGTGGTAAATGCTAAACCTATTGGCTTTTGTGCTACATACTATCGTATGGCATGTAAAAAATCTTCAGTGATTGTGTTGCCAATTAAGACCTCTGTTAATTTATTCTGATACTTCATATGTAGATTCTGACAGTGATGGTTCCTCTGCATGCGGATCAGATGCAGACCATTAACTTAGGAAGTGAAAGAAGGCCATGAAGGTAGGGTGCCTAATCTTTTGGATCTTAATCTTTTATCAATTTCCTGTTTTTCACTTGACTTGTACTAATTTTTTCATCAAGCTTTGAGATACAGATTTTTTTAACCTCTCTAAATTATTTGGTAACACCTGAGTTCAGCACTCTGTTCTTTTAATTGTTTTTGAAACATTCATAGTCAATTGGAAAAATCTGACTACCTGCTCTGTAATAATGTAAAAATTGTGTTTGCATTTAATAGATCATATTAGTTATTTGTTTTAGACAATCTAGTTATAGCATGGTGCCTAGCCGCTTGCCATCAACACAAACCCTTATGTATCGAATTATCTTCAGCCTCAACCGCTCAACCCTGCTTTAAAGTCAATCATACTTTTTCATGAGCTCTGCCTTCTTCTGAATTGGATTATAATTTCCTGTGAACCTCTTCCATGCCTGCCAGAGATGCTTAGAAAGCATTATTGTGAACCATGTGACACTTTCATATTCCTTATGCTTGTTGATTGTATATAGTAAAGTAACAAATCTTATGTGGTTCCGACAAGCATCCTTATATCTTATTTTTTCTAAAGTTTCATGTGGACGCTATGCCTTTTGGGGACCTTGCTTTTAGTGGATGTAGTTATTACTTTGATTTATCTAGAAGTTATAATGCAAGACTTGTTTTAGTGAAGCCTCCAGATCTCAAAAAATGAAAATGATGTATGGAGGATATCATTGTTTAATAAAACATATCGTTGTCATCATGGGTGGAATCTGCATTTGTACGCTTGATACACCATCTTATGTCTTCAAGTATTCTTTAAATTTTTTTATTTTTTATTTGGTATCAATTTGTTCTCGGAATATACTATTTTTGAGCTGTTATCCTTTTTGTTTATATGGATAACACTGATGATGTTTGTAAGTAGAGTTCTTAAGGTTTTAGAATCAAGTTGAAAGTTTGTTTTTGTCTTGAATAAGCAGATCTTGCTTAGATGCACATGTACAAATAGTTGAAGGCATCTGTCTTCAATCGCAAATGCCCGAAAATCAAATGTCTATTCTGTATACTGTTTACTGTGTTAGGTTCTGTAATCTGTTATTGGGATTTTCTTTTCTCTCAGTTTTGTCACTCACACCCCTCATCCCGCCTGTTTAACCCATGCAGTTGTGATCTGAGCCCTTTGAAAGGAAAAAATTTTGAGTCGAATTGTTTATTTTTCCCGAAAAAGAAGGATTTTTATGAACATTGCTGTTTGTTTGTCAACACCATTATGTTCTAACTTATTGTAAAGTGGCTAATCTTTTGGTTGTCACGGCGGCTGATCATTTTCACCTGCAATTGTAGCTGTTCAAACATTGGATGCATAATGCTGGATGAAATTTTTTGTAATCTTAGATGAACAACATGTTAATTTTGGAGGACTTTTAGATGTGAAAGGCATTTGGGTGCATTTAACATAGCTTAGAGAGTGGTGTGTAAACTATTATTATCTCCAATTCCTTTTTACTGATAAAAGGTTGTTTTACTGATTTTGCAGTTGCTCATCTAAAGGTCTTAAGATCTGAACTGTTCCATGTTCTTGAGATGCCTATTCTCTCTGGGTATATAATGCTCCGCTGCATTGCCTTTTCAACTTTTGGTGTTATCAAAGATTCCAAGAACTTTTTGATGGATGGTTGCTTGGTTGATTAGAGAATCATTGAAAGCTTTATGTTGTTTATGATACTCCTAACAAAAGCTGGTGACATGTAATTATCAAAGTTAAGATAGAATACCTTATCAATTGCTGATGAGAATGTGATGCCATGTCTATTCCATCTTACATTTTTAGTCCCAATATCTTAGTTTCAAGTGCAGGATGCATCACTACTAATAGAGAAATATATTATATTTTTGCACAGTGAAGAACAATAATTAACAAATTTTATTACCGATGAACTACTGCTTTTCAGTTAACTTCAAAGCTACTCTGATGGAAATAGCAAAAAAGCCGGTGCCACAGGCAACAACCAACCCTATTGTCAAAAAATGAAAAATTGCGAGGGGCAGATCACTAGAGTAGACAGACAGACATTCAATTCTTTTTGGCGAACTCAATTCCCTTCTCGATAGATGATTTAAGTTCTGGCTTCAGTTTTTCCAATCCTTCCTTTTCGTAGTCTGAGAGTGGACCCAATCCCAGAACTTCCTCCACACCGTTCTTTCCAAGCCTCACCTGCACATAGAGACGACAAAAGTTCATTCACTCGCCAAAATATGAATACGCCCAACTGTGAACGGTTTACACATTGTATGCATTAAGCATGTTGAACTCAGTAGTCTTGCCAAAGCATTACTAAATTAATGTACTAAATAACTTAAAAGATTGGCATTGATAAGAAAAGAAAGGCACAAAGATCAGGGATCTACAATCACCTTTGAAGCAAAGAAGGGAAGCTCAGTGATAGTTGATTGCACGTATGAACATTCCACTACATCTGGAACACCATTAAGTCCCTTCAAGCAGGCATCAGCAAAAATGGCTCCGGCATATCTACAAGAGAGAGAAAAGATTAATTAGGGATTCCATATAAATAGTGATAAAAAAGGAAATCAAAAGAGAGAAATATGGGGATTAAGAAAATTGAGGATAATAGAGGACCAACGGGAAACCAATCAACATTTATCAGAAGGCAAGCCGATTAACATAAACTTCATTCCACAAATTTTCTATTTCCAGAATGATCAACAAGGTAATAGGAAATGTCAATTAATGAAATTGATCAAATTAGTACAGGCAGAATTACATTATTCATTATAGCAATAGCCATATCTATTGGGATGATCAGAAACATACCCTGATGGTGTAGGACAACTAGCCTTAGTATCATACAACATGACAACAGTTAAAGTCATTAAAATTCTCCAGAATATTAAAAAAAAATACAAGAATTAAATAACAAATGGTATACAATTCATTTATGTAAAAAAGTAATGAAAAGTCCTTCACATTAGAATCAAAACTGTGGTAAGCAACTGAATTTCACCTAGAGTATGTAATTCCACATATCATAGCAATTATAAAACCTAGTAGAGGCAGAGCATTTGATTTTGCTCCGTAGAAATATATATGACAATGACAATTCACACTTACGCCATTGACAAAGTCGCAGAACCCTTTCCAGCCTTTGCTTCCACAACTTCTGTCCCTCCATCTTGGGTTCTCTTTGTAAGAGCCTGAATATCCTCCTGTGACAAATTGGCTTTTGGTGTGGCCTACAAATATTCAAACAAAAAAATTTAAAACACAGTATACATCCAAAAATTTAATAATCATATTAAAAATAACAAAATAGAGGGCTCAAAACCATGACATAAAGAATATACCACGCTATATTGCACACAATTCAATATAAAGCAAAGAGAAAGATAAGGGGATGGAGCAGGTAAGTACTTGAGAAAATAGTGGGAGAATAGTTACACCAGCATGGCCACCAACAACGGGTACATTAACCTCTGCAAACAAAGAAGTGAAATTTAAGTCAATAAGATATTTTTATAACATAATCAAGAACTTTCACATGATGTTGAAACTCTTAAATGCAATGTTTTAAAATTGAAAGGCGAGGCAAGGCAAGGTGGCTCCCTCAGTTTGAAATGATAAAATAATTAAAAAGAAATACTAAAATAAAAAATAATCCAAAATATTAAATAAAAACAAATGTTAATATTTTGGTTTTACAAGGATTTTTCCAAATGTTGGTTGACAAAAAAGAAGAGAGCAAAAAGAGAGAGAGGAGTGTGATGTCTTATTTTAGGTGTGGTTAGGTAAGTGATTGATCCCACTCCAAATTAATGGCCAACTACAAGGAGTTGAAACTGTTGTTTTAGACACCCAAAACAGAATAACTTGTCCCTTTGCTGCCTCTTCTGCAGGCTTTGATTAGATTGGCAACTTGACTCTCTTCTTTTTTATGTCCTGTGTCATGTATGTGTGTCCTCTCTCCTCTCTCGTAGTTGTAACTTGTATGTATAAAAGAAATAAAGTATCTCCAATGAGATGCACCAAATTTTATACGATGTTAACAGAGCGTCTTTAGAAAATATGCTTACACCAAATTTTTTTCCAATCCAATATATACTACACCAATTTGGTGTAAAGTGCATCTTTAAGGAATATTCTCTCGATAAATATTTATACAATATTAATTATTTTCTATTATTTAACTTATACAATATTAATTAATTTTTTTTTGGCATAATTAATATTGGTGTCATTTTAAAGATTTCAACGAGATCTGTCCAACGGTATATTTTTTGGAATAAATATTGTTATAATTAAGTATGAGAGGGTTGAATTGAGAATTTTTAAAAGTTGGTTTGACTTGATGTGACCTAAAAAAAAATAATAATAATAAAACATTTGGTGTGGAGCTACAATGCCGCACCAATTTGGTGCATTCGTTGGAGATGACCTTATGTTGGAGATGGCCTAATCTCCAATGAATGCACCAAATTGGTGCAATTTAGGCCATCTCCAACGAATACACCAAATTGGTGCAAAATGTGCTCCAATTCTCAAATATTTTTTTGGTGACTTGCAACAATAACACATTAAATTTGGTGTTACTGTAGCTAACAACAAAAGTTTAATTTTTTTTTTCAAATATCACATCAACCCTATTTAAACTTTTTAAAATTCCCAATTCAACCCTCTCATACTTGATTATAACAATATTTATTCCAAAAAATATTTCATCGAATTGGTGTAGAATACATTGGAGTGAAAACAAAAATTGGTGTAAGCATATTCCCTAAAGATGCTCGTTTAACACCAAAATGGTGTAAAAATTGGTGTTATACATCAGAGATGCTCTAAGGAAGGCCAAGGCATGCCATAATTTAAGGGACAAGTGGTCTCTATCAAATATGGATAAATCACCAACAATAAGTAAACAAATTCCTCCTGGCACACTCAGTTTTTGTACTATACTATATTACTATGGAAGAGCAGGAAGACACCTCTATATCACACCTATATCTCTATATATTTTTTTCAAACGGTGTTTTTTTTTCTTAAATTTTTTTTTTTTTTTTTGCTAATCGCCTCTCTTTCGCAGCTGCCTCAAGCGAAGGAGGCAGACTCAACCTATAAGGGACCCAGGGTGGCCACATAGAGGCGCCTTTGGCCACAAGGCGCTTGAGGCCCGCGTTGAGGCAGTGCCTCGGTCTGCTTTATAAAACACTGCTTAAAAGGTGATAGGCCATAGGGCTAGGGGAATTTCAATCTTAATTAAAAACAATTCTGTTGTGAACTTCTTCCTAGCTGATGAGACGACTGAGTACATTATAATCATTAAGTTCTCATCTCTGGAAACCTCAAAAAAGGACAAATATGAAGAATAATTCACTTTCTACCCTTTCCTTTTTTCCATTTAATTATTCAGTAAGATGAAAAATGAAGAGGCAGTTAAGCAAACCTGCAACGTTTACATTTGCCTTTCCAGCGTAGAAAGTCTTAGCCCTAACCACATCAAGAGTGGTCACACCAAACAGCTTCTTCTCATCGTATATCCCTGCTTTCTTGAAAACCTCAGCCGCGATTGGTACAGTTGAGTTCACGGGATTACTAATCATGTTAACGATTGCCTGGAGACCAAAAATGCAAACTGAATTAAATATATATCCAGACAAGAAAATTTATTGGTACAAGAAAACATGATTGTTTTGGAATACATAGTACACTCACATGGGGACAATACTTTGCTATTGCAGTGCACAGGGACTTCACAATTCCAGCATTGATGTTGAAAAGATCATCACGGGTCATACCGGGCTTCCTTGGAACACCAGCAGGAATGATGACAACGTCTGATCCCTCCAAAGCTAGGCCAAGCTGATCATCACCCATGTACCCAGCAACCTACAGCAAACAAATAAACAAAATAAGCAAAATTTATGAAAAAAAAGAAACCAAAAAAAAAAAAGAAGAAGAGTTCACAGTAGATATTTGACAACAACGGAAAATATATTTTTGTTTAAAACTCTGAAAAGAGAAATATAATGTCCACAGTAAAGCAAAGACAAAAAGCTTAAAAAACCTTATTGAGTTCTGAAAATAAATTAAATAAGCCAAGTCAAAAACCGATGAACAAAATAAATAGAAACTAGTATGTTTCAACTTTCAACTCCACACATGAATATATATATATATATATATATATATATATATATGGAGGTAGCTGTGCATGATCAAAAGGGGGTTTATGGAAATAAAAACAAGAAAAATAAGTCCAATCAAAATCATTCCAAAATGTGGAAAGAATTAACACAGCTACGTATTTACATAAATTTATATGCATAAAATCTGGAGCAAGGATAATACAAAAGAAAGAAATCAAACGAATCTAAACAAACTGAAGCAGAACTAGCTTCATCAAAAACCAAAGAAAACAATCTAGAGATACATAACACCTAATAAACTGAGTAATCGAGTATTCAGACCACTGATATGTCTTATATATTTTCCATAATATCATCATCTGCATAAAATAATCAACATTTAAAGTATCGCATGCAATTGGTTTTATATAATTAACCACTTCCAGATAATAATAATTAAAAAAAATCATTCCTTTACTATAATTCGATTCAAATTAAACTAAAAATAGAAATAAAAATTAGAAAGGAAATGATGGACCTCAGATCTGGAGTTGATGTGGCTGACATCAGCAGCAACACCAGGAGTGCCACCAATATCATAGAGAGCGAGTTGGGAGACGAGAGGGTTGAGCTTCATGAGGAGAGAGAGGGGCTGACCGATGCCTCCGGCGGCGCCGAGGACGGTCACCTTGCGGCTGGGCACGGAATCGACGGAGTAGGCACGGGCGGTGGTGGGTCTGGCTAGGGTTTTGACGGATCTGAGAAGCGACGACCTCATTTTCGATGCAAAATGAAGAGACTTTGAGAGAACAAAAAACAGAACTCACGAGTATTCAAGTGGGATTTTGTGTTTCAATTTATGGGTGGTTTTGTGTTTTTTTTTTCCTTCTTTTACTTTTATTACAAAGAAAAAAAAAAAATGGTTGATTTAGCAGTAATTAATATAATTATTTGTATCACACTCTTTTAAAGTTAACTTTGCAATATAATGCACATTCATATAAACATGATTTTGTTATATTTGACATAAATACTCCAAAAATATCAATTTTACTGCAATTTACACATGATATAATTATCTTTCATATGTTAATCGTTAATGGATAATCTTAATAACTCAAGCTTAAAATGGTATTTTATCTAAATTTAACATTGCAATGTGATTAACCCGGTGGTTTGCCATTCACACCTACATCATCAAGTTATGGGTTTGAGTTTTTCCTCTTTCAAAATCCAAAATTGATGTAATGTTTAAAATAAAATAAAAAATCCATTACAACGTCCAATAAAAAATACATATTAACCTGAATTTTTTTTAAAAATAAAAAATAAAAATATCCGGAGGTGGTTCCTTGCCGATGAAGATATGGTGAGAGACCTTGCCTAGACTTTTATACATCAAATTTATTAAATAATTTAATTTTAATTTGTCAAAATTAGGACTAAATCATGCAGTTGCAGTATTGCAGGTTGCAATATTGAGTGCATGGTTTTTCATGTGCAGCACGACAGCATATTCTGCTTGAACCAAAAGAATCTCAAAAGGCCAAATATCAAGAACATTTTTTTATTTATTACTTTTCTGTATTATACCTGTACAAAACACAAGTCTTCTTCATTACAAGTGTATTATTTCATGCCACAAAAGTAGAAATTTTTTTATTTTTGTCACAAGATTGATATTGAGATAATGAGATTGATCAAATCCAACTTGAAACTAATCTCATTACTATACCAATCAACTCCCCTGCAGAGTTTTTTTTTACATTGAGATTACAAGATCATGAAGAAAAAGAGAACAAGAACGTAATTACAAAATTGAATTACAAATAATAATAATAATAATAATACAAACTAAACACCTTTTCGTCTTCAAGTTCACTGTCATTAGAGCAAGAACAATATGTAGCTTCTGGCCTTGAATATATCATATATTACGTGTTCGAATAGAGACAGGTTGATTGAGTCCACATGTCTCACTGCATTGATGCATCATGCAAGGCCTTTATTATATATAGCTCAAGAAGAATTCAAACATATCGTAAGAAATCAACAGCATTGAACGATCACTTTTGAATCAGACTCAGAGGGTTATTTCATGAGATGTTACTAATGTCGATACGAAGAACCAGTCAGAAGTGAAAGAAGTTGAGTTCATTACTTTACCCTTGAGTAGTCTTTATCCAGTCTAGAATATTAGAACAATCTTCACGGCTGACAAAATGCCTTCACAATAAAATAGAAAAAAATGAATGAGCACTTCTAAGGAATTATGTAATGAACAAACTCTTCAAAGCTCCTACCTATTTTGAGTGCGGTAAGACTTGAGTTCAAAAATATCTCTGCGTCTTGATAAATTTTTCTCCATTTGAAGAGCTTTAGGCACAACCAAATTTCCAGTTTGATTGTGGTATGCATCAATAATGAAATCAAGCACTTCTTCCTGCAAAAGTCGGCTGTGGATATTAGCAGAACGGAAAAATGATGCTGTGAATCGATAATTGACATTGGCCCTAGACCCTGTGAACTGTTACTAAAAAGAAATGACCACCTCATAAAGATCAATTTCAAAGAATAGTTCTGCAGAAAAGATAGGTTCTGCCAACATGACAGCAGCAGAAACAAATGTGAAGATCAGGTAAAATGATATCTAGCCCTATTTGCTTAAATGTAAAGATAGCTTGTTTCTTCGTCTCATTCCGGTATGGCAACTGTCTGGTTGAATGAATTGAAAACTTATGTCCAATGTGGTACTCCACATTATACGAACTGGGATTGAACATATAAAAAAAATGAAAACACCGTAGCAGGCAGGGAAGAACAATAAACATGTTTGTCTCAAAATCTAAATGCAAAACAATGTAATTTCAGATTGAATTTCCACTTTAAATAAGTACAATGCAGACACACACACTACTTAATATTACCAAATAGAAATAAATAAAATCTAAATTTGCAATGCAGAAAGAAAGGTGGATTGCTATATTCATCCAAGAAAAAAAAATCCACAAATGTCGTAAAATTTCATATGAATTCATATGTTGCATGAACATTAATTAAGCAAAAATGGCTTATGAAGCCTAGAGTTCTTGATACAGAAATTAGGTTGCAAGGGGCATACCAGGGGTCTAGAAGCATTAAGCCAATGGTAAATACTCTCATTACGGAACCAAGTCAATTGCCTTTTTGCAAAATTTCTGTGGAAGAAATAAATGATTGGTGGATTTATATTTCTTGGATGTCAATATTAAAGATATAAAGGCAGAATAATTAAAGACCACAATACAGCATACAGTTGCACTGAAAGAATTAGTAATAAATACAATCTAACTAGATAAGAGGTGCATATGCAAAGATATGAAATCCAAACGATCGCCCATATAATCAACTTTCGCTTCTTTTTTTTATATAATTTATCTTTTTATATACAAAGTTACACATATAACATGAGGTGCTAATCAATTTCCCTTACCCTTTTAGTCTATTTTATTTTCCCCGATAAGAATCACCAAACAGCTCAAACAGGGAAGAGAATCACAGTAAAAAGAAATGAACTAGTGAAAAGAAGAGAAATAAATTGATTCTTTACGGCTTCTACTTCATCAAGAAAATCCAAAAAGATAACCAAAAATATCAGAATAGAATAAAGATAGCTAGAAGAACATATTCCTCATGTCAGTCCTTCAACTCATTTATCGAAAAATCAACCCCATCAAAGACTTTACTGTTCCTCTCCATCCATATATTCCAAGAAAAGCACAAAAGGAAACAATGTATGCTTGCTGTCACTTTTGTTAAGAAAGTCTCTTCGACACACCAATAAATCAAAAAGAGGTTTGGTATAGCACAATAAACTAAAAAAAATAACAAAAATGATGTCCAAACTCCAAATTGTTCTGCTTTATATATATATATATATATATATATATTTAGTAGAGAGAGAGAGAGAGAGAGAGAGAGAGAGAGAGAGAGAGATTTAAAGTCTTCCCAATCTTTTGCACATATAACACCGACTTATTAAAAACTACGTAAAACTTGACCAACTTTTCTACTACCATAAAGCAAGACAATGTCAAGATCCAAACAGAAGTCTATCATTAATCTCAACCATTCTTTTTTGCGAGAAATCAAAGAGAAATTTTTAACCATTCTTTTTCCTCTTTAAATGACCATCCTTTAAAAAAATTCTTTTTGTTTTAACTCACATTTAAGCATTTGAAGTTCCTCAAAAGAGAACTTAAAATAATTTTATAAAAGGAACATCATTTCTGTGAAGACTTGTCCTATAATGACAAAAAAAGTTGGAACTACTCCATAAGATAGAGGATAATCAGAAAATGACTTGCTATGTTACATAAATAAAATAAATTTGTCACGAAGTGAACAAGTATTACCTAGATACTTTCTGAAATTCTGACAAAAAATCATAAAACTCTTGAGTGGAACTTCTACCCCCTTGGTGTCTGCAGCTCAATAAGTACTCCATAGCCTGAAATTGGTATCAGATAAACATGGTGAATCTCAACTTCTTTGCCAAAAAGTTAATAGAGTGAAAAACAGTACCAAATAAAACCAAAACTAGGCAAAACCAATTGAAAGAAAATATACTAAGACAGCAAAAAAAATTTGCATTAAACATTTTAGGGAAAAAAATGAATGGTACGACCAAAGAAACAGAAAATTTAAATACTTAATTTTTTTGCTAATCATTGAATAAGTATAATAAAGTAATCACCATCTATATCTTCAACTGTATCAGAAGCTCATAAAGAAGTTGGTAAGGATGAGTGCTTGATTTCAGAAACACATACAAGATATGCTTTCATCATATAGTGCAAAAACAAATAATGGAGCATACATATTATATTCAAAGAAAACTTTCTGCAGGATATATTAACTATCAAACAGGCATTGATCCTTGGTTAACGAGGCAATGCAAAAATAACTATAAATTTGTACTTAAGGAACAACATGAAAAACGACCTTTTACTTTTAGAATCAATACATAATGGCAAGAATAGTACATGCATTGTATATTAGAGCTATACTTGTCTGTAACCAATTGCTCGAGTTGCAGAGTTTGAATTTGGAAGAAGACCCGTATCAAGAAGCCATCTTGCCTCGGACAAAATCCCATCACTTCCTACAATCAAAACCAAACATCTCAAAAAAAAAAAAAAAAAAAAAAAAAAAAAAACATAATATACCTTTCTGCTTTCATCAATTGATATGACAGTGAAGCTACAGTTGGTAACAAAGCAACAACTCCCGTGATTGGATAAGATAGGTTAAACCTTATGTTATTGGTACACACGAAGAGATTATTTCAAGAAGTAATTAGCTAAAACTACGCAAACCTATACTCCTCTTGAGTATAGAGATTAATATGTTCGCATTTCAAATTGTGTCTGATTGCCATTGGCCAAAACTTTTATTTACGGACTACAGCTTGAGAAAGCCAAGAAGACAGAATGCATGAACCACATACCATGACTATAATAATATTTGTTGCAAAACACTACAAAATATAATCAATATTACGATCACAACATTATTTAATATATTAGACATAGTGGTCTGATAATGGTCTACATAAAGTAGTGAAGAAGAAAGATCAACTTCTCTAAATATCTGTTCGGATTGACAAGACGCCATGGTCCTGAACTTTGAGAGCGATATTAATTCTTACCAGCATCTGAGTTTAATTCATCTTGCAAACATCATGTGATAGGCTATGTTGGAAATGTTAGTGATTAATTGTTAAGATTTGTAAGTTAAAATCTTAAGCAGTGATGACCAGACAGTTTTGAAGAGGTGAGTTTATATAATGATAAGTACTTATCTTAATAGTGTCGTGAAATAATATAATATACCTGAAAGCATATCTTCACACCGGAAATCGAGCTGTCTGTATAGATCAAGTCTATGGCTTGAAAGGAAAAAACAATTAAAGTCATAATCCAAATCCTTTGGATTTTGTTCAGACACACCAGCAGCAGTGTTCCTGTCGTGGGAGTGGTTTGTTTCACTAGAATCAGATTGTTCCCTGAAAGAATCATATGGTATTTGGAAAGCAGATGGAGGAGATCCAGTGGACTGTCATGCCAAAAGAAATATCAATGAGCAGCCACTACATGGACCCAAAAATCTTCTACAATTATTTTATCTATTCAGGAAATAACTGCTTCGCAGTTAAGAACACAGTTACTCAAGTCCACACTGGAAGCAGAGGCCAGGGAATAAGGTTGCTAAATCTACATATATGTTAGTCATGTAATAGTGCTCATGGAAAATGTCCAAATTCACATCTGTGATATAGAATGTGTTTTCATTTTTGTGTTAGCAAATAATGCTCATCGAAATATTATTAACCTATTATGCACATTCATGATGTAGCTTGTATTTTCATGTTCTTGTTTACACACACACACACACACACGGAGATATCTAAACATCTATATATATATATATAACCTTAACAATCGTTGGCACATTCATGATGTACCTATTATGCACATTCATGATGTAGCTAAGGACATCACAAACTAACCTTAATTATCTCAAGGCTGCGCCGTAAACGGTACCAATCATTGGCAGCCAAAGATTGGGCTTTCGGATCACCTGCTTTGACCACCAACTGAACAGCCGCATCCCAGGCCCCATCTCTCTGTAGATGTTCAAGCTCTGAATATACTTCAGCTGCAATGTCTGGGGAGGCTTTAGGAACATCAGGCTTTCCATATATAAACCTAATTTTATCAACAAAATGATAAAAATGAGCATGTTCCGTTTCAGCTTCTTTCCATAACTTGAAAAAGAATTATACAACCAGAGCATGAGAAGTTGTCTGATGTACCCACATTTGTGAAATTGAAACATGTATATATACATGCAAATTCCCTTTCAAGAGAAATTTTGTACATAAATGCACTTAATTTCCACAAAACGAAAAGAAAAAGAAAAAGGAAACTAATTTCAACACTGCCCCCGTACAAAAAAGGATATGTGAAAACATACCATCGCAAGTACAACCCAGTTCCACCAGTAACAATTGGAACACGGCCATTATTAAGAATATTTGTTGTGGCTTGCCTTGCATCCTCAAAAAATTGTCCAACAGAATAGTCTGAAAGAACATAAATTAATTAATTTTGAAATAAGGGGACAGACATTTCAGACTCAAAACAATAGAATCAGCAAATCATATCACAAGATGCATTGAGACCCTTCATCAAAATTATCTGGTTCACATGGAACATACCTTCAGATGGGTGCAATATGTCAATCAGATGATGTGGTACTTCCTACAAAAAAAAAAAAAAAACCCAAAATATAATGATACAGCAACTACATACACCAAAAAGAGAATGGTCTAACTAATCAATACAAATTAGCAGCTAGTAATTATTTATTGACACACTTATTATAACTCATGTAATGCCTGAAACTATTCAATTCAGTAGAGATATTACTCTCAAATTAGTATGTATGTATGAGTTCATATTCCAAACTGGCTACAACCCACTTGTGTATAAATAAATTAGTACTCGTACAATACATGAAACACTATAAATATGTGTAAAAATGAGACCTTTCTATCAGTAGAAGAAGGCTTGGAAGACCCAACATCAAGACCTCGATATACCTGGCAATAGATACCAACATTCAAGCAAAAAATTTCCATTGTTCAATGTTTCAATTTTGATATATAAATAAAGAGGGAACTGGGAAGAGGAGGCTAGCCTGGACGGAGTCGGCGCTGACGATTTCGCCGTTGAGGCGCTTGGCAAGCTCGAGAGCCAAGCGGGACTTTCCGGCTCCGGTGGGCCCAGATATGACTATGACCTTGTCTTTCTTGACGGAGCACGAGGTGGCAAAGAGTCGACGCCGCCCTGTGAATAACCGGAGAATGGGCTTCTCAGTCAGACGTAGGCTGCACGTACGGACGCCACCACACACCCCACTCATCACCATTTCTTTCGTTTTTAGATTTTTTTTGTTATGTTTCAGTTTCAGATGATGCAGAGTGAACTGGGTAAGGTTTAAGGTTTTTCGAGGGGTTTTACATTTTTATTTTATTTTATTTTTTATTCACACACGTGTGTGTACATATATATATATAAATATATATATATTCCAAATTTTAAATGTTTTAGCTTAAAAAAAATTAGAAAAAATAATTCCTAAACTTGAAATTTTTTGAATTTTTTTCTATAAGCATATATCATTTTTCTTATCACACATGTAAAAATTATCATCAAAATTCATTAAATTTCACTTTTAAATTTATATTTGGGATTCAAATTTCGGATCAGGATCCTCTTCTCTCCTTATATTTTTAAAGAATGTGATTGGTAGTCGATAAAGTACATGCGGAATACAATCACATATCAACAATTTATTTATTGCAATGCTTATATGTTATGAGATTAAATGAAGCGATAAGAGGAATTAGATCAAAATCCTCAAATCTCACCATACGTGTTGATATCTATCTCTTAGTGTTTTGAGAGTAGATATACGTGGACCTTTAACCGAACAATGTCAATTAAACCAATGTCAATAGACTCTCGCATCATGTGGTGTGAGCCGCTCATTTGATTGGATACTCATGCCATATAATGAGCATGCATGTCCAAACTTGTTGCTTCGAAGTCCTGCTATATTATTCACTAATTAATACTTTTTTTTATTTATTTATTTATTTGATAAATTTTGAAAATTCCTTAACCCTTATTAATTTTGTTGTAATTTTTTTTAAAAGAAATTACAATAATTCGGGGTTTAGAGACGAGGAAAGACTCGAACCCACGATCTCATAGTATGGATATGGAAGACATATCACTAGACCAACCTCAACTCTTAATACTAATTGATTGATTACAAAAAGAATGTTGTTGCCTATAACTTTGAAGGCAGTCAACCACTAACTAATGAAGTCCAGTTTAGGGATTATGATGTGCCACCTCACTTGAGATCACACACTTCCAAGTAAGAAATATAGATTTCTTGATAATGACAGTTTTCCAATTGATTTTCAGTTATTAAATTCAACATTGTACCTAAACTTTGAACTCTACCAACTGGTGGTTGCATGGAGCACTACTTCTCAGAAGACTTGAACCTCAAGATACTCCTTCAAAATATACACCAGAAACAATCAATAATGTCTCTAAAAATGTGTAAAAACACAACAATTTCATGTTTATGCACCAACCCCAGATGATGAAACAACATTCCTGGCTCGATCACCGGATTCAGTCCCTCTTCCTGGTTGCATTGGTTTCCGTTCTGATAGTCGGGACTGTTCGATTAGTCCTGGATGATTTGAAGAGCAACCACAGCCAGATTTTTCAGTTGTATGGAAAACCGGAAGGATTTAAGCATAGAAAACCAGTTTTCGTTTCGGAAAAAGACCGGTTCGAATCAGGCTGCAATGTTTTTGAAGGAAGTTGGATTTGGGATAATGTCACATATCCTCTTTATACAGAAGAGAGCTGCCCTTATTTGGTTAAACAGACCACTTGCCGAAGAAATGGGAGACCTGATTCATTCTATCAAAACTGGAGGTGGCAGCCTAACGATTGCAAACTACCTAGGTAAGTTTCATTAATTGCACGTTTACTAACCAAGAATCCTAATGAGGAAAAATGAACTTAATTCACGTCATTGTTTACTAAAATCAGGAATTAAGTTCCTACTGAAAAAGGAACTTGATTAATTCCCTCATCCCACCTAAGGAATCAAATTCACTTTCTTGATTTCCTTTCCCATGAAACTTGATTCCATTTCATTTCATTCCCGATTAGTAAATGTGCCGTAAGAACATTTGAGTATAACAAAGTACTTTCTACTTCTATAAAGGCATTCAAAAATGTTCTATGAATAAACACTTGCCAAGTGCTTTTATAGAAAATATATGTATATATTTATCAACTGCAGGTTTGATCCATTGAAGCTATTGGACATTTTGAGAGGCAAAAGATTGATGTTCATTGGAGATTCAGTACAGAGAGGGCAGTTTGAATCAATGGTGTGTATGGTGCAATCTGTGATTCCTGAAGGAAAGAAATCTTTTCACAGAATTCCACCAATGAAGATCTTTAAAGCTGAGGTACAATAAAATTTTCTCATAATTTTGTATAATTTTTTTTTTTCCTTCTTATGATTATATTAAAGGATAGTCATCTCTGGATCTGTTGTCAGGAATACAATGCATCCATCGAGTATTACTGGGCACCCTTCATTGTTGAGTCAATTTCAGATCATGCAACAAAACACACAGTTCTCAAAAGGCTGGTCAATCTTGACTCCATAGCTAAACATGGCAAAAGCTGGGAAGGAGTTGATGTGTTAGTATTTGAAAGCTATGTATGGTGGATGTACAAGCCGATGATCAATGCCACGTAAGCACTTGATCCGATCCCTACAATAATCGAGATAGACATATCACGTTATCAGATAAAATGGTTTCATTAACTGCATTCTAAGATAAACGAGTATCCTAATTTTATGTGTGGTCTTTTGTTTCTAGGTACGGAGATCCTGATAACATTGAAGAATATAACGTCACTGCCGCATACAAATTGGCACTAGAAACTTGGGCAAACTGGCTTGAATCCAACATCAACCCTCTCACTCAACAGGTCTTCTTCATGAGTATGTCTCCAACACATTTATGGTGAGTGTCTGCAATATTTTGATCTAGGGACACTAGAACTCCAAAGCTGATCTAATTACGGGACCATATTTTCCGGTGTTGTAGGAGCTGGGAATGGAAGCCGGGAAGTAATGAAAACTGCTTCAATGAGTCATATCCAATCCAAGGTTCATACTGGGGTACTGGTTCTAGTCTCACAATCATGGAGATAATTCAAAACATTTTACAACGGCTCAAAACCAATGTAACATTTTTGAATATCACCCAGTTGTCCGAGTATCGTAAAGATGCTCATACTACAATATACGGTGAACGGAAGGGCAAACTGTTGACGAAGGAACAAAGATCTGATCCGAAAACTTTTTCTGATTGTATTCACTGGTGTTTACCAGGAGTCCCTGATACATGGAACCAGATTCTGTATGCACATTTGCTGCAGAATCATCAAAATTTTTTGTAATCTAAAGGAGAACAACTTTGAGATCATTTATTGAAGAAAAACAAATTAAGTTGACACTGGAAGTTATTTGATTTCTTCCTTCTGTTTTTTGTTCTTCTCATAAAAAGGAAAATAAAACTTGAGACCTTAAATATGAAGATTTACCTGTACGAGAAATTCTGCAGCAGCAATGCATCACAGAGACATGGAATTTTATAAAAAATAAATAAAAAAATAAAAAAAAAGAAGCTAAAATTGCATAAACTGTCATTTTTGGACAAGCTTATTATCGTTTACTTCTATACAGAAAGCGATAACTTTGATCTTTTTGACCGCAGAGAGTGGTGTAGCAATATACTCATCGGCACTTACAAGAATGCTTCATAAACAGTTCAGATGAGTTATCTAGTAAGCAATCTTGAATTATTCACAGGAGTTCCCATTCAGAATCGAATGCTCGATCTGAATTTAAATTATTTGTGTCCGAGGTTGAGGAGGTAGTTGGTGACATGTGACTTTGCAATCTGTCTTGACTGGATCCCATATCAACATCTCCAAACCAAATTGCTAGCTGCTCATACTCCTTTGTTAACCTCTTTCTTGAAGTAAATGCGTCCTGGATCCTTTTCTGATGAAAAAAAGAGAGAAAAGAGAAAGAAGAAATAAAGGAAATTAATTTAACTTAGAATTAGGTATCTAGGTAACAAAATAATTAATGGCAGGAATGAAAACAATCTAATGGTGTTTCATCAATTGTGAAGCATGCTACAAAGAATAGACTGATCCTCAATTCACCAGCACATTAGAAGGGAAAAAAATATATACATTTTCCCAGTGAGATGAGAAACCTTTTCTAACAAAAATTTTCAATACAGACATGGTACAGTTTCAAATGTATATTCTGGCTTTCCTTGTAAATGTGCCTTGTCAACACGAGAAGAAAGTCAAAATCCACCATATGGCATCTGCATTTCAGAAATTTGTATGCGTAGCTTTTAAAATTTTACTTTTCCCTCATGCACACGCGATCCCCACATCCACACATAACTTCCTCATAAACACACACACACACACACATATATATATATATATATTTAGAGAGAGAGGGAGAGAACCTTGAGTGATCTACACTTCTGGGTTCTATAAGGAACAACATAAAGTGCACTATTGTCAACCATGAGACAGCTATCATCCAGCTTTGCTGTGTTGACCAATTCAATGGTTTCCATCCCGGAATAATCCATATCATCACTATGATCATGTGAAAACCCTGTAAATGATTTCTGAATTAGTGAAAGGCAACATATGAAAAGAATATATTAGTACTAATACATGGGAATTTGGAGCACCTTAATGTGTGTGTGTTTTATTTATTTATTTATTTATATTTATTTTTATATATAACCTTAATGTCTTTTTTCAAAATAACCATAATCTTGATTTGCCTCAAAAAACTCCTTATACCAACGAGCTTAGGAGAAGGAAGAAAGAAAGAAAGAAAATGATAACACCACTCCAGCAATGACAACAAATATCGAGAGATTGATCACACATAAATTATATACGGACAAAAAACTGAAGGAAGAAGTGAACTTCCATGGTGAAATTCATCATTAACACCATTAAAGTTTTACAAAATTCATCACCACCATCACTACTATAATGAATGATCGAATAGACAGACAAGAGAAAAGGAAGAAAAGAATAACGGAACTCAGGCATACCAATATTTGAAGAGGTCATAGTTAGAGTATCCAATTGAGCAGAGCCACAAAATTCAGCATTACTGGTTGGAGATATCCCGGTTAGTGACCCAGTAAATTTAGTTGTGGATACATATTCATCTTCCCCTGTCAAAACACAAGTAAATGAGGACTCATGATAAGAAAGAATACTTCTCTCAACATAGGATTTGAAAAATACCAACCAATTGATTCCAATGACAGGACACTGCTGGAGTTGACGAGTACCAATTCTGTTGCCTTGTCCTTTTGAGATGTAATTGACGACGATTTAGAAGATGTCAGTGCATCAGAATTATCAGAAACACACTCAGCCTCATCAACTGTATAATTTTGAAATACTGTTTCTGCGGGGAAGTTTTCAGGTGATTTCTCACTCAAACTATTAGAACCAACAGAAAAATCCATCTCAGAGGCAGCTAAAGTATTTGAGGCATCAGAAACACTCACAGCTGCAAAGTAATCACAGACTGTATCCAACTTCTGGGTGGATTGACAGTCCACTATATGAACTGAAGTTGCAGGTGAAACCTTGGCCACAAACCCACATGCATGCTGATTATTATAATCACCAAACTCACAGAATGATGATGCCTCAATGGAGTCTTTATCACCTTGGGACATTAATTCCAATACCTCAGATGTACTTGACAGCTCCTTAATGGCATATTCTTCAAAACCTACATCCAAGATCTTATAAGTTAAAACATCATCAACTTGATCAGAAAGCAAATCAGACTTGGCTCTCTCATCAGAATCCACAGAAATTGGGGCAGTAATTTGATTTTCAAGGTCAAGTTGACTGAATGCAAGAACCACTTGATTCTTTATAGGATCAACTGCATCGAGCTCCTCATGTGATTGCTTATTGACAGTATCTACAGAATTTCCCTCCAAATCTATCATTAACTTGATATAGGAATTGATTGAAGCATTTCCTTTCAGAACCACTTCTTGAACTTCATGTTTTAAAGGATCCACTAAAGGTGGAACAAAATCTTGGACAACATCAGAATAGAACTTTTTAACACTTTCCCCCACCGCCTGAGCGTGGCTTTCGACATATCTAACAGTATCCTGTATGGCAAAACAACTCATATTCATTAGAAAAATTGACAAGGAAATTTAAGTCAGCACACTCACACAGAAGATAGAAAATATTTAAAAAAACAAAAAACAAAATATATATATATATATATATGATACCTGGCACACGATGTTATCCACCTCTTGGCACATTGTTTCAAACTTCTGGGAGATGTTCTTCCCAACCCAGGCTATATTTTTGAATTTCAAATCCATAGTGGTCTTGTATTATAGAGGTGGAACCAATGTTTAAAAACCTCCACTTTTGTAAAATGTAAAGGGCATCAGAATTAACCCTAGGGCGATGAACTTGTCTGCAAACATTGAAATTCACATAGCTTAGATAATGGTAATAACAATTCTGACAACATAAACAACTCAGTTCAAAGAAACTGTATAGAAGCTAAGATGTCCAAGGAATGTAAAACTTAAATAAGAATTTTTTGAAAGCTCAATGTAGTGCAAAACTCATTTCCAACCTATAATATGATAACCCGAAGACATTCAAATTTCATAAAACATAATATGTACTTCAATATTTTCATCGAGAAACATTTGAAGTTCCTATAGCTAAGAGGACAGGTATGGGTAGCTAGGGACAGCACCTAGAAAAAGAATGACCACAAGAATGATAGTGTCTTCTTTTGAATACACCATATGAAATTCTTTCACTCTTGTTATAAAAACCAACAAGAATGATGCAGAAAAAGAAAACAAACTAGAATTTACTCATACACAAAACCCCCTTCCTTTGAGTAACCATGTCACTTCCAAACAACTTGACCTTACCAACTAAGCTTTCCACCTACTGCCAAGTGCTTTAGTTTTCAGAAAATTTACTCACAAAAATTTTCTACACGAATATTAAAAATCCACCTTTTAACATTGCAGGTACTACAACCTTGAACAGCACATATACCCCATCTAACTAGTGCAAAATATATACGCTCACGTGTACATTTATACCAAGGAGCACATACAATTATGAATTTAATTTATAATGTTGATTGAGTAACACCACATAAGAGTAATAATTCAAGGGGAATAAAGCAAACCGTTAATTTTTAATTCCTTTTTCCTTCTCACATACTCCTTGACTATCTTGAAAATTTGATATAATTAGAAATTTGAATTGGGCATGACATGGATTTTGAATTCCTTTTGTATAATAAGGAAACAAAAATTGATCTAATTTTTTAGAGTAATAAGTAATAACTTAATAGGACTACAAACCCAGAATTCTTAGAAACAAAGCATCCACATAACAACAGTGAAAACTCGATCAGTTCATTACATCAATACATGATCAAGTTATTTTATTGCCAATTCAAACACATAAAAACTCGCATAATTTCCTCATGATAAAGACTATGACTTTATAATAAAATCTGCATACAAAAAATATCGAGAAAAGAAGAAGAAAAAAAAAGGTTACCGGAAAACTAGAATAGCCGGAGGGCGGTGGAGTTGATATGGTAGCCGGTGAGTTTCTGTACTAGGGTTTATCAGTGATGAATGATGAAAATAAATAATTAATGGCATTATAAAATAAAGAGAGTTTTAGTAAAATTATACAGGGGTATTATCAATTTAGTCCCTAATTTTTGGTGAAACATCAATTCTTTAAACGTGTTTTCATTTTTAGGACCCGTGGTCCCTTATTTTTCAAAAATACATCAAATAGGTCCCTCTTAAGTCAAACGTCAGTCATTATTGATATTGTCTCCTATTTCCTATATCTTTTGATATGTGCATGTTCATTTGTGGTTATTATGTTGAGGAAACATTGAGGACAATGTTTAAAATTGGTTTTGGGGTGGGGAATTAAAATTTTCAAAAGAAGTTGGTTTCAAAAAAATATATATTGTTCTTTTTTGAGTCTATCTTCTGAAAATTTTGTAAATGTATGCTTTAATAATTGTGTTTAGACTAATGTCTTGCCACTTAAAGTATTGCATTGCATTTTTACAAATATATGACATGTTTTTGATGTAATGGTGAATATGACACTTAGCTGGATTGTCATGATTAATAATGAAGACTACCCCTAGTGAGTTTACCAAGCCAAATAGCGTACATGTTAGAGGGTTTGTTTGTTTATACTCTTATACACTTATCAAGTTCTTAGTGTTAGAAATTAATCTCAATAGGTTATGCATCAGATATTAAAGAACATTCATCATTAAAGATATCACATGTAGAATTGCTTTTGATTTGGTTGAACCATTAGAAGTGACATAGGTAATGTGTGCTTAAACTCACTTAAATAAGCCTTAAATATTTCATACTTTTTGTGTGTGCTCCATAGCCAATTTTGAAACCAAACATTGTAAGCATATTTCTTTCATCACCCACGTTAACTGAAAACCCAATAAACCTTAATATTTAGCCATATCTTATAGCTTGGGATTATATTGAGAAAGTGATAAAGAAAAGTGAAGAGGGTTTGAAGACACATGAATTTCAAAAAAAAAGGGGTGGATTGTGAAATATACATACATGACAGAAGAAAGAAGCCATACATAAGCAATGCATAAGAGGCTTTGGAAATTATGTAATTGATGTAAAATTCTCATCTCATTCAAAAAAAAAAAAAAATTGAAAAAAAAAAATCGAATGAATGATATGATAAATCAAATGAAAGTGAAAAAAAGGAAAGATCATTGAACAAAGTGTCGAATTCAAAATCTACTCAAAAGGAGTATGTTCGCGAATGGTTTAAGAAGCCTGGATACAAGTTAAATGAAGATAAAGTTCAAATAAATTCAGCTGAGCATTGAAGACCGCTAGAAAATTTCTCGATATGGTCCTAGTTTTTGTTGCTTACCTTTTTCCCGTTTTTTTTAGCCTTCACCCTATGGCCCCATTACAACCAAATTAAAGTCCTAATTGATCTTTGGGAATGTTGGGTTAAGAGTAAAGGAAACATGTGCTTTATCTTGTTCTTAATGTCTGATTCCATTCATGAGATTTGTTGCATAAATTCAAGCCTTTTCTCTATTTTATATATTCATATGCGATAATAATTTGAAATTTCTTATGCATAAACTCCATTCGCAAATGCTTGATGAATGTATTTGCCTAGGTTCTGTGTGAAATATGAGTGACTTCTGTGTGAGAAATAGAGTCGGGGTGAATTACATCTATGACATTTGACGACTTTGCTTTTGAAGCTAGAGTGTCTTGAGTATAGGCTTTTCATCTACTAGTGATGCATTCAAATAAGCAACATAATTTTAGTCTTTACTCAATGACTTTAGCATACATTTGTCTTTGTTGGCATATTGAGTTACATCTTGATCTAATTGGTTTTTGCATAAATATATTTGTGGATATCATAGCTTTTAAACCTTCAAGAAACAAAACTCCTTCTACTAGGGACACCTAGAAGTTTAAAGGCTTGCAGTATACACCTAATGGTATCGCGTTACCTACGAAAGTGGCTTAGCTTAGGATTTTAATTTTAAATTTTCTTAGTTTCTGTTTTTATTTTGCTCGAGGACTAGCAAAATCTAGATTTTGGAGTATTTTGATGAGCATATTATATATATATATATATATATATTTATTGCCCCAAAAAATAGACTTAATAGTCCAATTTTATATTAGTTTTATTTTAATTAGATTCATTTTGGTAAAACAGGAACAAAAAGTTGCCGAGTTTGGCATTGAAGTTAATTGGAGCGTTTTGCAAGATTAAATTAACTTGGATCAAAAGAGATTTTTGAAACACAAATCTAGGCCCAGAATTAAAGTTCAAGTCAAACCCAAGTAAAGCCCAAATTCCATTTCAGCTCAAGAGCCAAATTCAAGCCCAATTAAAAGTCCCAAGTCTCATATCCAATTTCAAAGTCCAAGAAAGCCAAATAATAAATCTAGACAAATAAAAGTGGATGATTTGGGAAATTGTGGACCACATGGCCACAAATTCATTGATCCAATCGTGGACTACATACTCCGCTGATAATTGATCCAGCAAAAGAGAATGTTGAGGTGGAAAGAGAAATAATGCAAAGCAAAAAGTGAGATGTGTTATGTGTACGTGTGCTGCAAAATGAATAAATGAGCTAAGGATTGGGTGTAAAGGAAAATGTGATCCGGAGGTGGTGAAAGCACATGCGAAGCATAGTGGAGAAATATAAAAAATATATATATATATATAGAAAGCAAAAGGAGATTTGTTATAATTTAGGATTTTGAAAATACAAGACATGATTCTAATTTACAATTTAGGATACGTAACATTTTTTATAATAATATTATAAAAATAAACAACAAAGATGAAAGCTAAATATTTCACGAAAAAAGCCCGGAGAAAACAGAGATATTCTTGGTGCTGTTGTAAAACAAAAACATAAATTTATAAACTCATAAGAGGTTGATTGATTCTGATGCAGATCAGAACGGAACTCACATACGTTCAACATACAAAGGTTTCTGATCTTCTGTAATCCTACAGTAGTTCAGAAAATAAGAGATAATTTGAGTTAACTACTCAAGAAGTTTATTTTATTTCATTCAATATGAATATCAAAGCGATTACAACCAAATAAATAGAGAAACTAATCTCTTTGATTCCTAAAACAACTTCACTAAATCGGGAAACAATCCCGGATTATTTGCGAAAATATAAGCTAAACGAAAAAGGAAAGAAAAACCCTAATTGCCACGCAAGAAACTTAAAGTGCATGTACGACAAGCTATACGACCTTTTTTGGGTCTCTTCCAGGCCTAGTAATGGGAAACGAAGCTTAGGTGATAAATTGTAGGGCACGTCCTGAGCTTTCTGAAAGCATATTATAATAGTCATTTGGAGCCCGTATGTGAAAGTTATGACCCAACAAATTCAAACCCGTTTTGGGTGCTCTAAGCAACCCAAATATGAGCTTGCCAACCGATCCGCATTAGATTCTCTTCATGCATGAAACTTTATTAAGAACCGAAGCTTACAAAACCACTGCTCTCTAAACTAAACCATAAAACCATCCAAAGTGCCACTAACCATCGTGCCATGAAGCAAATGACGGCAAAGCTTCCACGTGGGAGTGGGTGACACCCGAGAAGCTGAGGTGAAATCCACTAACATCTACAACAGGGAGAAGTTCTTAGGAGCATGCGTGGTGCATTCCGCTGCACCCAAGTTTTTGTCCTACAACAGGTGCTATATTGTGAATTCTATATAAACAGTTAAGTTATGATTAGGTGTTCATGATTGTTGTTTTCCTCTACAATCACTTGCTAATTTTTCTCAAACATATCCTTTCACATGGAGAAAACAATAGCCTCCCAAAACTCTTCATCATCTGGAGTGGAAGAGTCCATGAACAATGATCATAATATTCAAGAATTACTTTCAAGTCTTCCTCGAGAGAAACTGTGGGATGGATTATGTTTTTATTTGTTGACAAAATTGGCTCATCTCTCAACTTCCACCTTCTACTTGCCATCTTCCAACTTCCATTTACCCTATTCATGACCTCAACCACCATGTTGAAAATGAGGGAGGATTGTCTCTGCCTTTCCTCTATAAATATGACCCTCAGCAAGGCAAGAAAGGTATCAGCAGCAAAGGCAAGAAGCAATTCTATATTCTGTGCTTCCAGAAAGAGTTCCAGAGAGTTGAGAGAATCTGTGAAAAATTCTGTATTTTGTAAATTTCTCTAATAATATCAGTTTGCTGCCTCCCGTGGACGTAGGCAATTGCCGAACCACGTAAATATCTGTGTTTGTGTGTTGTGTGCACATTTCTGTTTAATTTCTGGTCATTTCCGCAACATTATTTATATCAAGGGTGTTGGGTTCCAAATATATTCTTCGATGGCGTCATCTACTTTCAAAAACATTTTCAAGCTCGAGACACGGACATTATACTAACTTCCAACCCAAAATCAGGTACCACTTGGCTTAAAGCTCTCATTTTTACCATTGTGAATCGTTCTCGTCATGCTTTAGCAGAAAGTCCCTTGCTTACTAGCAATCCATACGAGCTCGTACCTTTACTTGACAGAGATTTCATTAAAAATCAATCATCTATTGATAACCTTTCTAGCCCAAGGATATTGTGCACCCATGTCTCGTATGCTTTGTTACCACATTCTATTGTGAATTCTAATTCTCGCATTGTTTACACTTGTAGAAACCTTTTGGACCAACTTGTCTCTTATTGGCATTTCCTGTTCGGACTTTATCCGGAGCAAACAACCATGAAGTTGTTTCCACTAGAAAAATATTTTGAAATGGCTTGTCAAGGAGTTCAATGTTATGGCCCTTTTTGGGAACATGTGTTGGGCTACTAGAAGGCCAACTTAGAACAATCGGGCAAGATATTATTCTTAAATTATGAAGATCTAAAAGAGGACGTCAACTTTCAAGTTAAAAGATTGGCTGAATTTTTAGGATGTCCATTTTCTGTCGATGAAGAGAGCCACAAGAAGTAATAGAAGAGATATCAAAGTTGTGTAGTTTTGATCACTTGAAAAATTTGGAGGTGAACAAGTACGGTAAACATCCAGTTGGGCATGCAAATAGTATCTACTTTAGAAAAGGCAAGGTGGGAGATTCGCAAAATTATTTAACCTATTCTATGTCAGATCATTTGGAGAAATTAATAGAAGATAAATTGAATGGATCTGGTTTGACCTTCAAAAAATCATAAAATCTCAGGAAAAGTGTAGTGTAAAAGATGATCATCATGCTTTTTATCTCTTTTTGTTTCATCGGGGATAATGTTGTTTGGAGTGTGTTTTAAGGCTCTGCTTGTTTAGTGTGTGTTCTTTGGCTCTATTTTGGGTCTTTGTCTTTTGTGTTTCTGTGGGGAGTGGGGGCTTCTGCTTTGGCCTCTTGGGTGCGTTTTGTTTGTTTGGTTTGTTTTGTGGGGCTTTCTGTGTGGTTCTCTTTGTTGGCTTTTGTTTGAATAAAATTGTTGTCTTAAAAAAAAATCAAAAATCTGCATTTTTTTTTTTTTTTTTGGAAAATAAATAAAGCTTAGTGGATGTTGCTGTATGTTTTACACAACAAAATATTTATAATATTTAAGCTCGTTGTCGGTTTCGTGCATTGCAAACAACAAACACATCTCAATCAACTATCAATTACAATTTACAACTAACACAGAAGTTTCGGGTTGGAATTATGAAAGGTACTGTACAAAATAGAAAGACTAATTTTAAATTTTAGTCATGGCTTTCAAAACTAAACGGGTGTAGGGAGTAGTTTTTTTTTTGGTGTCAATAAAGTTAATCATAATTATTTTCTTGTAATATATGCTAAAGTTTGTGTTGTGTTTTGATTTTGGAATCTGAAAAATACCACATCTGACCAATTCAAATTTATAACTCTCGAATGATGTAGCCAAAGTAGAAGACAATGTTGCTCATGATACAAGTCAGAGATCAAAGAGAGAGAGAGAGAGAGCTTATTAAGACTTATAATACTTTTTGCCTTCGGGACTTATTATTAATTAAGTCTCAACCAAATAAGACTTGGTCTTGGCCAAGATTCTAATTTAATTCTTTTAATAAATAAGTCTCAACAATAATACGATGTTATAAAATTTTTAGTTTTTAATTTTAAAAAATTGAATGTCATCAAAGCACAAAGAAACTAAATTTAAAGTTAAAGAAATGATTAATGTACAAAAAAAATAATATTGATTTTAGTATGGTGTTACAACCGAAAATCATACATCTCGCAAGATTGAATGATTATCCAAGTTTACAACAATGACAACTGAAATTTTATATAAAATTTCTTTGTAAAGAAAGAATATTGTGAGAAAGAGTGAGCAATAATGGCGAGAGAACTGGAATTAAAGGCCGGTTTGGTATTGCTGTAACTTTTAAAATAATTACTGTTAGATGTGCCGAAGAAATAATTTACTGTGAAGTTAATCAGACAATTGTTTGGTTAATGTTGTTGTTGTTGAAACTGCTTGGTTAATGTTGTTGAAATTGTGTGGACTCAAAAATAGTATTCATGTGATTTGTAAATTTTACTGTTAATTACTGTGATTTTACATAATGACTAAAACTTACATGAAATGGAAATTTGTTATATTTTACTTGGTTTTCAAACCAAACCAATATTTCTTCAAATATTTAAAATGTAATATTAGATACTGGTTTTCAAACCAAACCAATATCTCCTTCAAATATTTAAAATGTGATATTAGATACAAGAAAATATGTTTTTAACTAAAGCAAATAAAGAATTTAAACACAAGAAAAATATGCTTTTTACAAAATAAAGACTTCAATCGTACAATAAAAGGTTGTTTATATATATATATATGTTCAAGTCAGTGCGCACTGATATAACTTTATCGGTGCATTGGATATGGACCATTAGATTTATATACTTTGACTCAAAGTTTATGCATTTGTCCATAATCAATGGTCAACATGCATTGGTACTAATGTAGTTACATCAGTACACACTGATTAGAACGGGACTGTATATATATAAATATATTTATTTATTTATTCATAAAACAAAACAAATAAAGAATATGAATAACAAACAATAAATAGTCATTATCTATAAAGAGTCGAGCAAATTTATCTATATGCATAAGCATTTTTTTTTCTTTATACATATAAAACTATAACATAATCATTCATACAGTTTTTTTTTTTTTTTTTTGGTTTCTTTATGCACTACAAAATAATAACAGGGTATTATTCATAAAGTCATAATAAAAATTCCTCAACCAAAATCTAACAATATTCTTACCTTTTTTTTTTTTTTTTTTTTCTTCTTTCTTTCTTTCTTTCTTTCTTCTTTGAGTCGGTTAAAATTTCAGAACAAATCTATAATGAACGTGTTTGAAATAAAATTGATTTATATGATATTAAAACTTAAGATATAATTGTCTTTTAAATCAATAGGGATTATTTAGTTTTTAAAAAGATTCATTAAATCTAATAAATTATTCTTTTATAGTCACTTTGTAAAAGTAATCTACCTGTTTCTTAAAATTGATATCAAATCAAGCCAAATTTTTAAATAATCACTTTTGAAAATTTTACCAAACATCTTTTTTATGCCAAAATTATTAAACAATCAGATTTTAACTTCTCAAAAGTAATACCAAATGGGGCTTAAATAAAGTGGGTTGAAACTTGAAACCTTCCGGTGAATGACAATATTTTTGTCTATTCACACATTACTATTAGTTGGGATATTCCTATTTAGTCCCTCTAATTTAATGTATTTTTATTTTAACCCACTAGTTTGTAAAATTGTCATTTTTAATCCTTATGTAACTGTTGTCGTTAAAAGTACCATCGCTGACATGGGCAAAGGGCAAAATGACCTTACTGCCCTTGAATAGCGCTAAAACCTTTTAAAAGACTAGTATACCCTTAAATTTGTCTTAAATGGGCATCATGGTAATTTTATATTTAATTAAATAAAATACAAAATTACAAATAAAACTAATTAAATTAGATTTATTAAAAATAATAAAAAATTAAAAAATAAAACAAAAATTCATTCAAACCCTAAGTGCCCATTTGGAAGATCTTCTCTACTGGTTAAAAGAGATTTTTTTAATTAAAAAGGCTCTTTTTAAATATATATATTTTGTCCTTTTATTGTTACTCAGTAGAGCTTTTGGAATTTTATGTTTACTTGGAGAAGCTCAAATTTTAGGTTTTTCCAAGTAGATCTTTTTGAGCTTTTTTAATAACACTAAAATGTCTAATATAACTCTATCATTTAAAATAGTTTTTGAATATTTTGGTAATCCTACCATTTAAAAAAGTTTTTTCTAATTGACAACTAAACGACCAACATCTTCCCATTAAAAGCTTTACTCGTAGAAGGTCTACTTTTAAAGATCTACTCCTAAAAGATCTACTTAAAGAAACTTTTTCAAACGGACTCTAAATCAGATTTGTAGATTTGTTCTGAATCTCCACCAGATCTCTTTATAAAAAATAAAATAAAAAACTCAAAAAGAAAATCAAAATTATCAACATCAAACCAAAAAAATAAAAATAAATCAAAAGAACCAAATTCCAACACCAAACCCAGCCACCATACCAAACTCAAACCTAAATTAAAAATCAATCACAGCCATAGTCACCACCATGCAACAACCTGAAACCTAAATCGAAACTCAGAAATTGAAGCAACCCAGAAATCTAAAACACAAACACCACCCTAAATCACATATAGTTGAGGGATCCTCTATGGATTTTTATGGCTGTAAGCCTATAACATCCAAGACTGAAATGAAACCCAAAAATTCATCAACACCAAACCAAAATGGAAAAACAAATCGAAAAACTGAAAAACAAAAGCGAAAACAAATAAAAAAACCCAATTCCAGGAACCAACATCATCAACACCACACCAGCACCAAATCTCGACCTAGATTCGGCCTATTAGATCCAGAACTGGAACCACCACCAATCCTATATTCGGACCACAATCAACCACACATTGTCTTTGTTTCTTAAAGGACCCACCACATGGGTCTTCATAGAGAAGAGTTTGAGTTTCGTAGATCCTCGCCAAGGGAGATCTCTAACAAACAAAAGCTCAAGAAGAAGAAGAAAAAGAGAGAAAATCACATCTTTCCTAGAGGAGAGAACAATTTGAATTCCAGGGATTTGGATTTCTAAGAGAAGGAATCTTGGAGGGAAGTGAAATGAGAGGTTATGGTTGTGAATAGTTGGTGATGATGGTATAGAAGAAGAAGACGGTGAACATGACTTGATTTTGGGACTTTTATTGGGGTTGGATTGGAGGAAGAAGAAGATGAAGTTGGTAGAGAAGGAGAAGAGTGTGATGTAACGATTTTGAGATTTTAATGGGATTGAAATGGGAGAGTTTTTGATTTTGTTGTTCTTAGTGTTTTTTATTTTTTTTTTCCTTTTTTCACAATGTTAATTTTTGTTCTTAATTTTGCTGATTTCAGTTTTTTCATTAATTTTTAGTTTTTTTATTCATTATTTTCAGTGTTATTTCTGATTTTTTTAAAGATATTTTTTCACTTATTCATTACATTTTTTTTTATTGTTATATTTTTTAGTATTTTTTTCTAGAAAGATTTTTTTATATCTATTTTAATTTTAAATTTAATTAGTTTTTTTTTTTTGGAAAGATTTATTTTTATATTGGTCCAAGGATGTGTGTTACTATTCATATGTTGGCGTGTCTCAATTAAATCCTTCCAAATTGATTTTGTTTTACATTTTTATTTGTTTTTATTTTGAAATTTACCATTACACCCTTGTTGACTAGACAAAAGTCAATGGAATTCTAACAGAATTGGACCGTCGGGACTATAAACGAGATTGTCAGTGAAGGTGTGGACTAAATATGATAATGAACAAACTAGACGGACTGAAATCCGAATTACTTAAAACTAGTGGGACTGAAATCCGGATTACTTAAAACTAGAGGGACTAAAATAGGAATATCCCTTATTAGTTTGAAATAAATTCACTAAATACATTAGCACCAAAAAAAAAAAAACAAAATTTGTAAGGATATTATTAAAAACGTCCCTCGAGTTTGATGTATTAGCCGTTTTGGTCTCTAAATTTGAAAAATGGTTATTTTATCCGAATTGTTAGTATTAATAGTCATTTTTTCCCTATCGCCACATTCTGCTAGATTTTTCAATATTTTCGTCAACCATGTGAGGGTATAATGGTAAATTAAGGGACAAAATTAATAAATATTGTTAAATTAAATAGTTTGAGAGTCTCATATGTCTCTCTCATCTCATTTATATGTTGAGAAAAAAATTGAAAATTGAAGTGGTAGAGATCCATGGCAACCGTTCTCTCTCTTCCCATATCTTCTCTTTCATCTATTTCCCAATCAGATGTTGGAACGCCTTGTAGGACATAGCCACTATTGTTTCTTAGATGGTTACAATCAGATAGCAATTGACCTTGAAGATCAAAATAAGACTACCATCAGATGTCCATTCAAGACATTTGCCTATCGACGCATGCCTTTCAGCCTGTGTAATGCACTCGGTACTTTTCAACGGTGTATGATGTTAATCTTTTCGAATATGTTGGAGGGGATTATAGAAGTCTTTATGGATAATTTTTCAGTTATAGGAAGCTCATTCGACCGCCATTTACACCTTTTAGAAAAGGACTCAGGTTCGACTCCGACTTTTATAAAGAACTCACCAAGTATCCATTCAGGATGATGGAGGATGTACTGGCAAAAACGTGGACTCAGATCAAATAGGAGGAAGATGAAACAAACTTCATTGGAAAAGTCAACAACTATTCGAGTAAAAAAAAATGATCGTGTCGACAGACGGTCGAGCGAAAGAAGGATGGAACCTTATCCAACCAACGATAGTCGCATCACTCATCCTCGCTAAAGTGGGACAATCGATAAACAATCGTACGGACATATCCCTCAAATGTCGAGTCGATCACAGATCCAAGCACTAGAATATAATCTCAGCATTGAACCAGTCGACCTCATAGCAGTAATAAGGGAGATGGGGAAGACAATCAAGTGGCCGTGGAAAATAAATGCACCCCTAGAACATCGAGACGTGAGACTTCAATATGAATTCCATGGGGATCATGGCCATCGAACAGAAGATTGCGTCGCCCTTAAATTGGAAGTTGTGGAACTTCTAAACCAAAGGCATCTGCATGAATTCTTGACAGATAAAGGGAAGCAAACCTTCACTTGACGTGATGAAAAGAGGCCAACCAACACGAACGATAGGCCACCAGAGCCACCTCTACAAGATAGAGTAATCAACTATATTGTGGGCGGCTATAAGGTTAGTGGCATAAGCTACTCTACCGCGAGGAGGCACATACGGCGAGTGTCGAATGCAGAAATTCAACCTGATAGGGAACACCCTTCGACAATCGACTAGAACTTTACTTTCAAATCCATAGACAAATCAGATTTGTTTTCTTCTTACCACGACGCACTAGTTATTTCATTACATATTGCTAATTGCTTAACGAAAAGAATTTTAATCGATAATGATAGTTCATATAATATTCGGTTTAACAATGCCTTAAGAGAAAAGCAGGCCGATGAATCCAAGCTCAGTCGTTGAACGACCATGTTAACAGGATTCAGTGGAGAGCAAAAGAGTACCTTAGGTGAAATCATACTGCAAGTCTATACCGAAAGAGTTAACCTGTACATCAACTATCTGGTCCTCGATTGCTAGTCTTCATATAATGCATTCTTAGGCAGACCCTGGATACACGAGATGAAGGCGATCTTGTGGACCTACCACCAAATGATTAAGTTCCCTACTAGGTGGGGAGTACGAAAAATCAAAGGCGAATAGAGAGCAGTCAGAGAATTTTATCAGAACGCCATGAAGAAAAAGAAAGAGGAATTATAGCAACTATAGGAATCTAAAGTCGAGTCGACTCCGAACAAGCCAAATATGGAGGAATTTGATGAAATGTCGATCGTACCAGATCAGCCAGAACGCAATGTCTTCATCGGATCCAGACTACCTAAAGAGATCCGCGAACAATAGGTCGATTTCTTGAGAGAACAACGAAAAAGTTTTGCCTGGTCGCATTCAGACATGGTCAGTATCGACCCATAGGTAATAGTGCATCGATTATAAGTAGGCCCAGATCACCCGCCAGTAAAGCAGAAGAGGAGGAAATTCACGTCAGAAAGGAATAAAGTGATCAATGAAGAAATCCAGAAGTTGTTCGACATCAGATCAGTTAAAGAGTGAAATATCCTGACTAGTTGGTGAATGTCGTTTTTGTCGTAAAATAGAAAAACAGAAAATGGCGTGTTTGCATTGACTTCACAGATCTCAAAAAGCGTGTCCCAAATATTCATTCCCATTTCCCCACATCGACATGTTGGTCGACGTTATAGCAGGACACAAACTACTCAGCATCATGAATGCCTACTTTGGCTACAACTAGATCCTGATGCATTATGATGATAAGGAAAAAACGTTTTCGTCACGGAGTGAGGCATTTTTTGTTATAAAGTTATGTCATTCGGTTTAAAAAATGCAGGTGCAACATACCAATGGTTGGTCAACAAGATGTTCACTAGAATGCTAGGATCGACAATGGAAGTTTATATCAATGACATGCTGGTCAAATCCCCGGTTGCTTGACAACACATCGAGCACCTAAGACAGTCATTCGACTTACTCGATCAATATGGTATAAAATTGAACCCTACTAAATGCTTTTGTGGTGTGTCTTTAGGAACCTTTTTAGGGTATCTGGTCACCCAGAGAGGTGTCGACGCAAACCCCGACCAAATTCAATCAATACAAGGAATCGAATCACCTAAATACATCAAAGATGTGTAAAAACTCACAGGTTGCGTAACAGCTCTTAGTAGATTCATCTCCAAATCGTCTAAGTGTTGCCATCATTTCTTCAACACATTAAGAAAGAATAAGGCGTTCGAATGGAACGACGACTGCGAGAAGGCGTTCTTGAAGACATACTTAACCTCACCTCCATTGATGTTGAAGCCAAAGGATGATGAGACGTTACTCGTTTATCTAGCGGCATCTGACACAACATTATACGCCGTATTGATCAAAAAAGAAGGTGGCGTACATAATCCGGTATATTACATAAGTAAAGCCTTACTCAATGTGAAAACCAAATATAGTCGACTGTAAAGGTTGGCTTTAGCTTTGTCGTAGTAGCACGTAAGCTAAGACCATATTTCTAATGTCACTTCATTAAGGTGTTAACTACATATCCACTTAAAAATATATTTCATAAACCTGAACTTTCAAGGCAAATGACGAAGTGGGCTGTCGAACTTAGAGAATACGACATCAGCGTCCAACCGTGAGTTATAATGAAATCACAGGTACTAGCTGACTTTATTGCAGACTTTGCCCCTTGTGAAAATTCGCAGGCTGAACATGAATTAGTAGCACTCACGGAATATCCGATGAGTGGAAAATGGACCCTATCCGTTGACGATTCTAGCAACATCAAAGGAAGCGGACTATGACTAGTGCTCAAATCTCCACACGTCAACACGTTGGAGCAATCGATCCATTGTGAATTTCGTGTGACAAATAATGAAGTCGAATATGAAGCCCTAATTGTCGGACTCGACATTGCCAAAAGCTTGAATATAAAGAATATTCAGGTACAGATCAACTCACAGCTCGTCTTTCGACAGATGAATGGGTTGTATGAAGCCAGACTAAAAGATGACAGCCTACTTGGCGAAAGCTAGACAACTACAGTCGACATTCGAGGAGTTCACAATCCAACAAATACCAAGGTCAGAGAAAGCCAAATCAGATGCGTTGGCAAACCTAGGATCGATAGCAACCAATGGCTCCATGTCAATACATATTATACACTTTCTATCACCGACAATTCAAAAAGACGAAATAGTCGCACCTATCAACCAATGAACAAGCTGGATAGATCCCATACAAGATTATCTACAAGTTGATATCCTACCAAGGGACAGACCTAAAGCAAGGAAAATAAAAGCATAGGCCGTAAAATTATGCATCCTATATAGTAAGCTTTATAAAAAGTAGTTTACAGGACCCTATTTGAGATGTGTAACTCCACGAGAGACGTACAACGTCCTCAAAAGCCTACACTATGAGAAATGTGAGTACCATTCTGGTGCTCGAAGCTTGTCGAACAGAGCTATCACGGCTGGATACTACTGGCCAACAATGCGATCTGATTCCCAAAATCATGTGAAGACCTGCAACAAATGTCAGAGGTTTGCTCCAATGTCGCACCTCCCCCCAGGTACGCTAAACTCAATTTTGGCTCCTTCGCCTTTTATGTAATGAGGAATGGACATTGTAGATAAACTCCCTACAGCCCATGACACTGTCGTCTACATGCTATTATTGACCGACTATTTCATCAAATGGGTCGAAATTGGAGCATTCCAATAGGTACGCGACATTGAGGTACGGAATTTTGTTTGGAAAAATATAATCTGCAGATTCGGAGTTCCTTGGGAAATAATGACCGATAATGGATCTCAATTCATTTTATACGACTTCAAGAATTCCTACGACAAATATGAGATGAAATTAAGCTTCTCAACACCACGTTATCCTCAAGCCAACGGGCAAGCAGAGTCGACTAATAAAACCATCGTCAACACGCTTGAAACTAATATGGCATGCCTAATTATATCTAGAGAGGGGGGGGGGGGGTGAATAGATTTTAATCCGGTTATTACCAAATTTTCTCAATTAGTCAATTTTACGAAAATAACCCCTAGTCAATGCAATAAATCAAATGTAAAGTGCAGAATTTAAATGACATTTGATTTTTATGTGGAAACCTTCAATAAGGAAAAACCACAGGCTGTTATGTGCGCTACACACAATCCTTGAATCCACTAATTGTAATGGTGTCCATAACCTAAGTTGACCACGTCAAACCCTACACGCTTACTAACTCACCACTATTACCCCTAGACCTTTAAAACTGAACCTAGATCAATTTGCTTGCGGCCTAAGCAACCTTAGCCACAAAACTTACTTCTTAATGAAGAGATTAAAGAACATATGTGAATATGCTAAGATATCCAAATATACAATTAATGCTAGGTTACACTAAATGCTTATCTAGGATTATAGGATGTCAATAGAATCAATCCTAGATATTAATTGATATATGTTATTGCATAAAGCATAGCTAGCATAGATTAAGCAATTCTAGGTATAGCTATCACAATACAACACTTAATCAAAAACAACACAATAATCTCTATCTTGTATAATAAAGTATGATCTAAGAATATACAAGTAATTAAAGAGATTTATTGTTAAGTAAAACACTAATAGTAGATGAAATTAGTGAAAAACTAACTAAGGCATGTGTGTTGAGTAAAACCCTTGCAAGAAAGCATCTTAGATAAGCTAGATGATACTAGATGTAGCTTGATGCATATGAGCATGGTTTTGAGTGTTTAAATGTGAGTTCTTGATTGATTTTCTCTCACATATCTCTCTTTTTCTTTTTAGGGTTCTTGGAGTCAAGGAACTAAGTTCAGAGAATGAGATAATGGTATATTTATAGACATTAAGAACGAGCTGGGCGAAAAGATAAGTTTGCCCTTGAAACGCACCATCGGCAGTTTCGAAACCGCTATTCTAACCGTCGAATTGAACCCGAGAGAACATGGGATCATCGACGGTTCATTCGGCAGTTTTATAACCGCCGATCACAACCGCACATTTGAGGTTGAGATATTTAAATCAGTCAGGTCTAAACGGTGGTTTCAATCGGCAGTCGTGGCTGCTGATCATAACCCAAATCTGCTCTTTGTAATGTAGAAAATCCCTTTAGTTTCTATTTATGTTGTGAGGATCAATGTGAGTGGTGGTTTTGTCACGAAATAGCCAAAGGCAGAGATTGTAAGGATTCCCATATTTTGATTGGCTTATTTCGTGGACAAACCAAATTTTGGGGTTTGTTGTAAGGGTAGCTTTAGTGATTGAGGATCAAGCTCAAAGGCTCCTTCAAGACCTCAAGGGGCAAGCACTTCAAAGGTAAATTTCTAAGTGCTTACTTGCTTTGAAGAGATTAATGAACATTAATGCACAAAATATAAACACACACAACATACAAGGGTAAGATTTATGCATGGGTTGCGGGTGGTGGTAAGGGGTGTTGCTAATTGTAATAGCATTTGTGCATATTGGGGAGACCATATATTGATGGGGAGTAACCCATTGAGGGGGAGCATTGCATTACACTCATACATTGCATGATGTTGTGCTTAAATTCTTAAATGCAAATACTTGTTTTATTCTCACATGATTAATCTCACATACTTGTATTGGAAAGTATAGAAAATTTGTTTTGAAGGATTGATTGTTCTACAAGTGGATTGAAGACTTTTAATTATCTCTTTGTAATGTAGAAAATCCCTTTAGTTTCTATTTATGTTGTGAGGATCAATGTGAGTGGTGGTTTTGGCACAAAATAGCCAAATAGGGAGATTGTAAGGATTCCCATATTTTGATTGGCTCATTTCGTAGACAAACCATATTTTGGGGTTTGTTGTAAGGGTAGCTTTAGTGATTGAGGATCAAGCTCAAATGCTTCTTAAAGACCTCAATGGACAAGCACTTCAAAGGTAAATTTCTAAGTGCTTACTTGCTTTGAAGAGATTAATGAACATTAATGCACACAATATAAACACACACATCATACAAGGATAAGATTTATGCATGGGTTGTGGGTGGTGGTAAGGGGTGTTGCTAATTGTAGTAGCATTTGTGTATATTGGGGAGACAATATATTGAGTAGGAGTAACCCATTGAGGATGAGCATTGCATTACACTCATACAATGCATGATGTTATGCTTAAATTCTTAAATGCAAATGCTTGTTTTATTCTCACATGATTAATCTCACATACTTGTATTAGAAAGTATAGAAACTTTATTTTGAAGGATTGATTGTTCTACAAGAGATTGAAGACTTGAAGATATATATTTTAATTATCTCTTTGTAATGTAGAAAATCCCCTTAGTTTCTATTTATGTTATGAGGATCTATTTGAGTGGTGGTTTTGTCACGAAATAGCCAAAGGGGGAGATTGTAAAGATTCTCATATTTTGATTGGCTTATTTCGTAGAAAAACCACATTTTGGGGTTTGTTGTAAGGGTAGCTTTAGTGATTGAGGATCAAGCTCAAAGGCTCTTTAAAGACCTTAAGGGATAAGCACTTAGATAAGCACTTCAAAGGTAAATTTCTAAGTGCTTACTTGCTTTGAAGAGATAGTTTCACACACCCACAACCCATGCATAAATCTTATCCTTGTATGTTGTGTGTGTTTATATAGTGTGTATTAATGTTCATTAATCTCTCTTCTTGCATGTGTAATTGATTGCATCTAGCTTGTTATATGCCATAACATGTTAGGCCCTAGGATGCATTCTTTTGACTCACACACTCGCACTTGTTTCATGTTCATTGTGTGAGAAACCACATGAGAAGGCCTTGCCTCTCACTACTGCAGTTGGGTAACTACGGCAAGCCAGGCAACATAGATCTCTTCTTTGTGCCGCGGTTGACCAACCGCGGCACCCCTAGCGACAGTGACTTTTCTATCGTGCCACGGTTGAAGTGCCGCGGTTGTCCAACCATGGCAGTAGCCAACCGCGGCAATCTATCAGCACGAGAATGATCAAAACGCTGCAGTTTTGTTGGGAGCCTATAAATATCCCACTTTCATTCTAGGTCGCCTCCAAGAGTTCCAAAAGCATATTTTTCTCTTCGAACACATTTCAAGAGACAAAATCATCAAGAACTCACCTTTAATCGTTCAAAGCATTTCATTTTTGCATCAAACTTCATATTACATCATCTATGCTCACATAGAATGCATCCATGCATAAGTTTGCATCATCACATCTTGCTTGGTAAGATTTTCACTAACTTCATCTAATTTTAGTGTCTTTCTTAACAAGTCATCTCCTTTATCAGTTGTATGCTCTTAGAATATATTCTAGATAGAAAATAGAGATTGATTGTGATGTATTGATTGAGTGTTGTATTTTGATAGCTTTATAGGATTGCCTAATCTATGTTTAGCTAAGCTTTATGATATGTCATTTAGCTCTTGATATCTAGGAATGAATTAATTGTTATATTGTCATTCTAGATAAGCATCTAAGGTTCCCTAGCCTTGTTTGTTCCTTGAATATTATCATATATTCACATAGAATGTTTTATATCTCTTCATTGAGAAGTAAGTCTTGTGAGATTGACCGGGATTAGGTCTTTACACTGGGATTAGGTGTTCTCTCAAGCAATTTGGACTAGGTCCACTTTTAAAGGCCTACAGGTAGTGGTAGCGGGATATTGGTCGAGATTAGGCCGTCAAACCTGGATTATGTTGTATACGCTATCACAATTAGTGGATTCGAGGTTTGAGTATGGCACACTCACCAGCTCGTGGTTTTTCCCGTGAGGGTTTCCACGTAAATATCTTTTGTCATTTATAATTCCGTATAAATTACACTTGATGTATTAATTGACTAGTTAGGGGTATTTTCGGAATATTGACTAATAACGAAAATTGGGTAAAAAGTGTTAAAATCTATTCACCCCCCTCTAGATTAATATTTGAACACACCGTAAATTTGTTTCAACACCAAAAAGTCTACCTCAAGCTCATCCTACAAGAGCTCCTCTAGCTAACTTCCCTCAACCGAAAGTCCATCAATGGAAGAAACCTATCATGCTATCTCAACCGAGGAAGCAATCAAGTCTTGGTCAACAACAAAGAAAGAGAGATCCTTATCAACAACCAAGACTACCTCAAAGACATGGGAAGACACCACTACATCCTCAAAGTTATGGTATGATTCCTAACTTTATTCCTACATGTCACTTTTGTGATATTGATGGTCAAATTAGACCAAATTGCTTTTGTTATATAAAATTACGTAGAACTGAAAGCATAATAGAGAAGAAAAAGGCTAAAGCCTAAAATGCATGCCTCTAGGAAAAATGAAATATATTTGTATGATCCTAAGACTTCCAGAGCCCAAATACCAAAGACCACTAGGAAAGAAAATGTTTCACCTAGGTGGATTAAAAGAGATAAACAAGTTTGCCATGTTGCACAAATTGCCTTGAAGGCAAATTCTTCTAATTTTTGGTATCTTGATAGTGGGTGCTCTAGGCTAATGACAAGAAACAAGAGTTTCTTTGAGACTCTTGTCATGGAGGAATAAGGATATGTCACATTTGGTGATGGATTCAAGAAGAGAGTTAAAGGGAAAGGAACCATTTCCATTCTCGGATTACCCTCCTTGTCAAATGTTTTATTTGTTGATGGCTTGAAAGCCAATTTGATTAGCATTTCTCATTTAAATGATGAAGTAGTTTTCGTCTTATTTAGCAAAAATGATTGCTCTATCCTATTGCCTAATGGACAAAAGGTATGAGATCTAGCAACAATTGCTATTATCTTGAAGCTAGAATAGTCTCAAACAATGTGTCCAAAGAAGAGCAAGTTGAGTTGTGGCATGAAAGACTTGGCCACATGAACTTTCGGGGTTTACGAATCCTTGACAAGTTCAATGTTGTGCGTGGCCTTCCCAAGCTTGGAAGAAAGCCAATGGTGTTTGTGGACTTTGCCAACAAAGGAAACAAACCAAAAGCATGTACAAAAAGAGCAAGTATCTCTCCACCAAGGAAGAGCCCCTAGAGCTTCTCTAAATGGATCTAATGGGTCCTATGCAAACCGAGAGTTTAGGTGGAAAGAAATATATTTTTGTATGTGTAGATGATTTCTCTAGGTTCACATGGACATATTTTCTTAGAGAAAAATCTGAAACTTTTGATAAGTTTAAAATGCTTTGTAATAAACTTCAAAATGAAATGAACTCAAACATTAAAAGCATAAAACGAATTAAAAGTGACCATGGGAGGGAATTTGAGAATGTTTCTTTTGAAACCTATTGTGATAGTGTAGGCATTTCCCATGAGTTTTCGGCTCTTAGGACACCTCAACAAAATAGAGTTGTTGAAAGGAAGAATAGGGTCCTTCAAGAGATGGCTCGTGTCATGTTGCTTAGCAATAATGTTCCTAAAAACCTATGGGCGGAAGCAGTCAATACGGCTTGCTATATAGAGAATAGAGTTTTCCTAAGACCCGGCACTAGGCAAACCTCCTATGAGTTATAGTGAGGTAGAAAGCCAAATATGAGCTACTTCCACACCTTTGGAAACACATGCTACATGTTAAATTACCGTGATCACCTTAGCAAGTTTGATGCTAAGAGTGATAAATGTATCTTTATTGGCTATGCCTTAAATAGTAGAGCCTATAGAGTTTTAATTTAAAGACTTGAACCGTCATGGAATCATCCAATGTTGTCATTGATGATACAAGGATCAAGTCTATTGACCATGAGAAGGAGGTTGTTATAGATGATGGCTCTCCTTTGGAGAAGGTTGTGGAGACTCCTAATGTTAGGACGTCTAACCCAGATGTAGAGGTCACACAACCAATTGATAGAGTTCCTCTCTTGAACTCTAAGGAACCCCCTCCATGGGTTAGGAAACTCCATGATAAAGATGACATCATTGGAGAAGTTAATGAGGGTGTTAGGACTAGGCGTCAATTAGCTAATCTTATTAGCTATACATGCTACACCTCTCAAATAGAACCCAAAAAGATTGTGAGGCCTTGAATGATGAATTTTGGGTTCTTGCCATGCAAGAAGAGCTAAACCAATTCGAAAGGAATAAGGTTTGGACTCTAGTTCCTAGGCCTAAAAGCACAAATGCGATAAGCACCAAGTGGATCCATAGGAACAAATCCGATAAGGATGGCAACATAGTGCGTAACAAGGCTAGACTTGTTGTACAAAAGTACTCTCAAATTGAGGGTATTGACTTTGAGGAGACATTTGCTCTAGTTGCCCATTTAGAGTCTATTAGGCTTCTTGTCCATTTCTTGTGTGCACAATTTCAAATTGCACCAAATGGACATTAAGAGTGCCTTCCTCAATGGCTTCTTACAAGAGGAAGTGTTTGTTGAACAACCTAAGAGGTTTGTAGATGCTCACCACCCCAACCATGTCTATTACCTCAAGAAGGCTCTATATAGGTTGAAACAAGCACTGAGGGCTTAGTATGAGCACCTCACTCAATTTCTTGTTGACAATGACTACACAAGGGGTAGTGTTGACAAGACCTTGTTTATCAAGAGAAACAAAGATGAGTTATTTATAGCTTAAATCTATGTTAATGACATTGTATTTGGCTCTTCCAACAATACTAAGGTCTAACAATTTGTTGAAGTTATGTCTCATGAATTTGAGATGAGTCTTGTTAGGGAGCTAAGTTACTTCCTAGGTTTGCAAATTAGGCAATTAAATGATGGGATTTTTATAACCCAATCCAAATATGCTAAAAACTTAATGAAGAAGTTTGGCCTAGAAAATGCCAAACATCGTGATACACCCATGAGTACAACTTTAAAGCTAAGCAAGGATGCTAGTGGAAAAAGTGTTGAACAAACTCTATATCGAGGCATGATTGGTAGCTTGCTTTATTTGACCGCAAGTAGACCCGATATCTCTTTTAGTGTGGGTGTGTGTGTGCTAGATACCAAGTAGATCCTAAGGAGTCCCATCTCTCTTCCGTTAAGAGAATCATTCGTTATGTGAATGGGACATCCAACTATGGGATTTGATACTCTTTTGACACTAATGCTAGTTTAGTTAGCTTTAGTGATACGGATTGGGCAGGAAATTGCGATGATAAGAAGAGCACATCGGGCGGTTGCTTCTTTCTAGGCAACAACTTGGTGTCTCGGTTTTGCAAGAAGCAAAACTCAATTTCCCTGTCCACGACTGAGACCGAGTAAATAACCGCGGGGAGTGGATGCACACAACTCCTATGGATGAAGCAAATGCTAGTCGACTACGGATTCAACCAAGGTACACTCACTCTCTTTTGTGATAATATGAGTGCTATTAATATTTCCAAGAATCCAGTACAACACTCTAGGACTAAGCATATTGACATCCGTCATCACTTCATTAGAGAGCTTGTTGAAAATAAATGCATAGTGCTTGAACATATAGGCACTAATGATCAACTAGCGGACTTATTTACAAAACCCTTAGATTAAACAAGGTTTAAAACCCTTAGTAGATCTATTGGGATATGTCTTGTGGAGTGATGTGTTTTGGTGATTGACCCCATTTGGGGAACTCAAGTAAATAGAGCAATTGCATATTTGTTGAATGCAAAAATTTGAAAATTTTTATGCTTCTTTTTTAATTGCTTGAGTATCTTGGTTGCACATATATATATATATATATATATGTTTTCATCCATACGTGTGAACCTTGCTTTGAATGCAATCCATGTCATATTTATGTTCAAACATGCACTTTTGGACTAGGAGATATACTTAGGAAATACTTGAATGACCTACAATGATCTCCATAACATGATGATTCTTTTTATAACATGCTCATATGAAAAAGCATGAATTGATGATTGCAATTCTTAAATGCAAAACATTGTGTGAAAAGCTTATGAGACTCAAAATGAATATAGGATCTTGTATCCATTCTAAGGATTTTAAAATCTAAAATGTCTCTCTTTCTTTATTTGTTGAACATGTCTACTATCATACGGATATCTTATAAAAAATCAAATAGGGTGTAAAGTTGCTCATGACATGTTTCGCTTATAAAGTTGGATATAGTTCTCTAAAATTGAAATCAATAAATTCTCTATATCCTTACTTTTATTCATGACAAATGGTGAAATTGGTTTGAATTCTTATAAGAAACCTTTGTCATTTTGCTTTGCCAAATTCCATTGATTTTTGGACTTGAATGTAATATGTCTTGCATGCAAAGTATTTTAATCACACATTTTCAATGAAAATAAATCTCCTTGTATCTCTCTATTTGATTGAGTTGTATAAAGTGTCTTATATGATTATGCAAATGACATGTATACTTATGTCTCTCTTTGCTACAAGTGACCCGTTTGGTGAATATTCATTTGCCAATCTCATGACAAAAATGGGGAGTAGTATGTGGTAAGGGGTAACATGTTAGGGAGAATACACATTAAGGGGGAGTAACCCCTTGAGGGGGAGCATTGCATTCACATATATTGCATGATGTTATGCTATAATTTCTTAGAATGCAAATGATTGTTTATTTTCTCACTTGATTAATTTCACATTTCATTGAGCAAGAATGTGTAGAAACTTTGTTTTGAAAGGTTGATAATTCTACAAGAGATTGAAGACTTAAAGTTTTTTTTTTTACTTATCTCTTTGTAATGTAGAATTTCTTGTTGTCCCATAGTTTCTATTTTGTTGTGAGGTATCAATATGAGTGGTGGTTTTGTCACGAAATAACCAAAAGGGGAGATTGTAAGGTCTCATTTATTTGATTGGCTTATTTCGTGGACAAACCACATGTTGGGGTTTGAATGTGAGGGTAGTTTAGGTGATTGAGATTCAAGATCAAAGTCCCTTTCAAGACCTCAAGAGATCATGCACTTCAAAGGTAAATTTCTAAGTGCTTACTTGCTTTGAAGAGATAGTTGCACACATCCACAACCCATGCATAAATCTTATTCGTGTATGTTGTGTTTGTTTATATTGTGTGCATTAATATTCATTAATCTCTCTTCTTGCATGTGTAATTGACTGCATCTAGCTTGTTAAATGCCATATCATGTTAGGCATTAAGATGTATTCTTTTCACTCACACACTTGCACTTGTTGCATGCTTATTGTGTGAGAAATCGCATGAGAAGGCTTTGCCTCGCACTGCCGCGGTTGGCTAACCGAGGCATGCTGGCGACAAAGATCTCTTCTCTGTGCCGCTGTTGTAGTGCCTCGATTAACCAACTGCAGCACCCCTAGCGGCAGTAACTTTTTTGTCGTGTCGCGGTTGAAGTGCCGAGGCTGTCCAACCCCGGCAGTCCGTCTTGCGAGAAATGCCCAAAACGTTGCAGTTTTGTGGATGCCTATATATATCCCACTTTCTTTTTAGATCGTCCCCAAGAGTTTCAAAAACATATTTTTCTCTTAGAACGCTTTTTAAGAGCTAAAAATCCTCAAAAATTCACCTTTAATCACTCAAAGCTAATCCTTGTTGCATCAATCTTCATATTGCATCATCTATACTCACATAGAGTGCATCCATGCATAGGTTTGCATCATCACATCTTGCTTGGTAAGATTCTCACTAACTTCATCTAATTTCAGTGCCCCTCTTAACAAGATATATCTTTATTCACTTGTATGTTTTTGATCATATACTAGATAGAAGATAGAGATTGTCTGTGATGAATTGATTGAGTGTTGTATTGTGATAGCTATTTAGGATTTGCTTATTCTTGATTAGATAAGCTTTTTGCCATGTCATTTAGCTATTGATATCTAGGATTGCATTAATTATTCTCTTATCATCCTAGATAAGCATCTAAGGTTACATAGCTTTATTTGCACTTTGAATATCATCATATATTCACATAGGACATTTATCTCTTCATTGAGAAGTAAGACTTGTATTGCTACCGGGATTAGGTAGCTTAAATCACAAGCAATTGGACTAGATTCATTCATACCGGGATCAGGTAGTGGTTGTGAGTTACATACCAGGATTAGGTTGTAATCACTTTACTATTAGTGGATTCGAGGTTCGTGTGTGGCGCATATAACTGCCCGTGGTTTTTCCCGTGATGGTTTCCACATAAATATCTTGTGTCATTTATTATTCCGCATTTCGTACACTTGATATTTTATATTAACTAGTTTAGGGGCATTTTCGTAAAATTGATATTCTTGCGAAAATTGGGTAAAATACATATAAAATCTATTCTCCCCCTCCCCCCGTGAGTTACATACCGGGATTAGGTTGTAATCACTTTACTATTAGTGGATTCGAGGTTCGTGTGTAGCGCACATAACTGCCCGTGGTTTTTCCCGTGAGGGTTTCCACATAAATATCTTGTGTCATTTATTATTCCGCATTTCGTACACTTGATATTTTATATTAACTAGTTTAGGGGAATTTTTGCTTCTTCGAGTTTTTTCAACCTCAAGTAATTTCAAACCATTTTTGAGGGAAGTCTCACATTTGTAGAGATTCATAATTTTTATTATTTTATTTTATTTTTATTTTATTTTATTTTATTTTTTCGTTTTCTTGGTTATATTAAGCAGTGAAATTTGAGAGTCCTTGGCAATGTAAGTGTAGTCTGTAGGCGAGTAAATGAAGAAGAAAGAAAAAAATTAACAAAATAAACATTTATTTTAAAATATTTCTAATATGTTTCCCGGTGACATTTGAGTGGGGTTGTCTCATGGCTAACATGGTGAGAGCATCCCAACCAAGATTTTCCCAATCTTATCATGATAATATTGATTAGTTGCTATGTTTACGATTGGTTCAAAATTTAGCAACAACATAATATTAAATATGTTAATATTTAATAAGCGGGAAAGTATCATTTTCCTCCATATATATTACTACCTATTAGAAACACTGCCTCTTGTATTTCTTTTAATGGCCAGTCTCCCCCCTGAAACAAAACGTGATCGCCATATTCCCATGTTCCGTTAGTTTTTCATTAAAAAAGTTAATTTTCATATTTAAAGACATTTTATCCCTTTAATAATTGTGAATAAATGGGTTTGAAAAAAAAAAGTAATAAAAAAATATAATTTTCTTAAATGGATCTTTACCATCCATCTCATCTTAGAGATGGATGGTGGAGATTAAAAGATAATTTACAAAGCAAAAAATTAACAATTAAAAAAAATAAACCAAAAATATTTAACCTATTATTAAAATAAAAATTAATATTAAGAAATTAAGAATTATATATATAAAGAATAAAATAAATATAATTGAAATAAAAAAACTAAAACAATATTAAAAAAAAAAAAAAATCTTCAGTCACCGACACCATCAAACCAAACCACCATTATCATCACCAAACCACTGTCATCAAATTCCAATCACTAACACCAAACCACCACCATCAAATTCAAATCTCCAACACCAAATTAAATCATTACCATTATCAAACTACTAAAGCCCAATCAAAAACCTTAAATTGAAAACCCAAAATCGAAAGCCACCATCTCTCACCAAACTTAGAAACCAAAACCCTGAACCCATCTCGCATCTCATCACATCTTCATCTGTCTCTTCTTTTTCTCTCTCATTCTTGATCATATCTCATCTTTATATCGTTCTTGCATCTTCATTACTTCTCATCGCATCTGCATCATATAAAGATCTAGCCTCCCTCTTTGTGGATCGAGATTTGGTCGCTGGTGGTGGGTTTGTTCCTAGCTGGTGGGGGTTTCTTTTAGAGCTAGATGATCGAAGAGAAAGATAGAGATTATAGAGGTAAGAGAGATTGGTTGCAGATGAGAGAGATGGTGGGGTTTGGTGATTTATAGTTTTGTGATGATTGTGGGGTTTTGGGAAATTTGATGAGAGGGTTTGGTGATTTTTGGGTTTGGTGTTGTTGATGATGATGGTGATGAACTTATCTCCATTTGATCGAGAGAAAAAAAGGGGGAATTTGAAGATGCTAATGGTGATTTCTAGGTTTTAGGTTTGGGTTTGGTGTTGTTGATGATGATGATTGAAGAAAGAGAGACTTATGGGTTTAAGTTTGAAGAAAGGGGGATTTCTAGGTTTTATTATTATTATTATTATTATTTTGGATAGATCTGGGTATTGATTTCTTGGTTGTTTGAATGTTGTATTTTCTTTTTTTGTTTTTCATTATTTTCATTTTTTTTTTCAGTTTTTTTAAATCATTAATAAATGTGTATTAATGATTTTAAGTTAAAGCTACCATATTACTCTTCGAAGATAATAGTAAACGAGAGGTTTTAACGGAAAAGCTAACGGAAATGGGGAATATGATGAATACGTTTGATTTCAGGGAGCATAATAGCCGTTAAGAAAAATATAGGGGTAGATTTTCTAATAGGTCATAATATGGGGGGAAATGATACTTTCCCTTAATAAGCATATTTTATATTTTTTGGTTCAGTTTTTTGATAACTTCAATTGCCAATAATTACTTGATAGCTATCTGTATTATTTGAATCCACCGACAAATGGTGTAACCACCGACAAAAAAACCTCGATATGGGAACTTATTTATTTATTATTTTTTTAATTTTTAATTTTTTTGCAATGCAACCACCTTCATATCATTTATCATTTTATAATGACAAGTTAGAGCATTTCCATGCCCGATTCAAATAATACAAGAATCTTAAATACCATTTTTCTATTTAAGAATTCAGGCAATGGATTTAAATACAAAATTTTCTTTTACATTTTTTGTTGGAAGACGTTTCTTTTACAACCCGTTTTAATGAAAGATTTTTTTATTACTAAAATGCTCATACAATAAACTATTTAAAATTATGTATTCTTCTAATTTATTTATTTTTTCTGAGGTTTTGTTACCAACAAAATTGGATTTTTTTTAAGAAGGTATATCAGCCAATGTCTCTCATGTTTTGGGAGGGTACCAGAATGATTGTTCTCAAAGATATGACAATGAGAGTGTTGTAAAGGAGAATTACTAGCATTGATATCATCATGAGTGGATTGTGAGTAAGCACTTGTAATGTATGGGGTTTAGAGAAAAAATAAATTCTGAAATGATTATTAATATTTAGGGTCCTCTAAATTTATAGTACTCTTTAGAGAGGTATTTTTAAAACTATCACCAACTTAATAATATGAAACCATCTAGATTTTTTTAATTTTTTGTCCTCTTCTTCTTCAACCTCCAATTGAGGTCGAAACAACCTTCATTGGAGGTATGTTCTCACCTCCAAGGGAGGTTAAAAAAGCAGATGACAAAAAAAATTATAAAAAAAAAATTATAAAAATAAGTCTCGGGTAACTGACTTGAAACTTACTTATTTGCTTGTGGAAATGGTGCGATATGTCACCATTTCAAACTCATTTGGTGATATTGTCAGTGGTTTAATAAGTTAAGTTTAAAAGGCACATATTATGGTGAACTACCAAAATTGCCCTTAGATAATCAGTTATGTTATTCTCTTTGTACTTTTATTTCTCCACACTTCCAAAAAAAACGACTCTCTCTCTCTCTGATTTTTTCTTTCTCTCTCTCTCTCTCTCTCTCTCTCTATCTACAAATAAAAGTTAAAGATTTGTGGTTTCCTCGAGTTTCATCTTCAACTTATAAAATAAGGTAATATTTCTTGAACTTTCTTCTTATAATTTGTTCACATTTTGTAAACCAGCCATTGTGAGAATTTTTAGATCTTCGAGCCTTTTCATGTGTTATCCGAGCCTTTTCATCTGTTCACTATCCAAGCATTTTCATGTGTTTCCCGTGCCTTTTCATGTGTTCACTATCCGAGCTTTTTCATGTGTTTCCCGAGCCTTTTCATGTGATTCCCGTGCCTTTTCATGTGTTTCCCGTGACTTTTCATGTGATTCCCGTGCCTTTTCATGTGTTTCCCGTGCCTTTTCATGTGATTCCCGTGCCTTTTCATGTGTTTCCCGTGCCTTTTCATGTGATTCCCGTGCCTTTTCATGTGTTTCCCGTGCCTTTTCATGTGTTTCCCGTGCCTTTTCATGTGATTCCCGTGCCTTTTCATGTGTTTCCCGTGCCTTTTCACGTGTTTCCCGTGCCTTTTCATGTGTTCACTATCCGAGCCTTTCATGTGTTTCCCGTGCCTTTTCATGTGTTTCCCGTGCCTTTTCATGTGTTTCCCGTGCCTTTTCATGTGATTCCCGTGCCTTTTCACGTGTTTCCCGTGCCTTTTCATGTGTTCACTAACATGTGTTTCCCGTGCCTTTTCATGTGTTTCCCGTGCCTTTTCATGTGATTCCCGTGCCTTTTCATGTGTTTCCCGTGCCTTTTCATGTGTTTCCCGTGCCTTTTCATGTGATTCCCGTGCCTTTTCATGTGTTTCCCGTGCCTTTTCATGTGTTCACTATCCGAGCCTTTCATGTGTTTCCCGTGCCTTTTCATGTGTTTCCCGTGCCTTTTCATGTGTTTCCCGTGCCTTTTCATGTGATTCCCGTGCCTTTTCATGTGTTTCCCGTGCCTTTTCATATGATTCCCGTGCCTTTTCATGTGATTCCCGTGCCTTTTCATTCACTATTCGAGCCTTTCGAAGAATTTTCGAGCTTTTTTATGTCTTTCCGGAACCTTTTCATTCACTATTCGAGCCTTTTGAAGAAATTTTTGAGCATTTTCATGTGATTTAATCGAGCCTTTTAAAGAATTCTATGAGCCTTTTCATGTCTTCTCTGAGACTTTTCAATATCCTTAACATAGCCTTTGTAAATGTAATATTTGAAAAAAGTTTGTAGTCCTGAATTTTCATTAATGCTTTGTGATGATTAATTTGACAGCATCATGAATCGGGTTAGAATAGTAATATCTTACAACGGTCGATGGGAGCAGTTACCCGACGGAAGTCAAAGGTTTGTTGGATCGGATAACCAGGGAATGTATGTGTCAAAGGATATGACTTACGAAGAATTGGTGGCGATCGTGCATACCATTGTGAATTATGATGTAAACAAATTCAATATTGATCTGTCATCAATATCAATTGTTCCGGGCAGTACATGTCGCACATTTATAAGAAATGACAACGATGTGCAGTTTATGCTAGGGGAAGATCGAGTTATCCCTCAAGTATGTGTCAGTGTAACTGAGAGGACAGCTGGAGATGTGATCGGGAATGATATTCCTCCTCTTGAAAATACCCAACAATTAGGATCCTTTAGCGGTAGCAACCAAGTGTTCACCCAAAGAAGTGCCACTGAAGGTGGGGGAAACATGTGTGGTGTCCCACCGGTAGCGGTCGACCATGAAGATTTAGTTGAACCTCAATTTGGCGATGTGTTTGGTTGTCGAAATGAGCAGTACAATGAGCAAAACAATTACCCGAACCCTGAGGTGGATAATGAGGCAAATAATGAACAGGTTAATGATCGGGTTGATGATCTACAAAATGTGGATGAAGACCCTGCACAAATTGAAACACGAGGTAGACATGTACAAGGAGTTAGTTGCACTCCACTTGATATGCCTGGGCCTTCCGAGGTCCGGTATAATGTAACAGCATCTGCAACGTGGGTTATTCCCGGAGCAGATTCATACTCGTTTGGTATTGATACAACTAGCACCTTGGCAACGCCAGAACCTAGAACCATGATTTATAAAGGTCAATTTTTTCCGAGTAAAAAGGATTTGAAGAGGCTAGTTGGCCATTTTGCAATGCATCATAACTTTGAATGGAAGGTGAAAAGGTCCAATAAGACAACTTTACATCTGGTTTGCATCATTGACGACTGTACATGGAAATTAAGAGCGGTGAGGAGAAATGAAGGGACATACTTTCAAGTGAGAAGTTTTGTCAACGAACACAGTTGTCCCTTGAGGAGATTCACCGTCGCCACCGACAAGCTAGTGCAGTCATAATCGGAGAAGTCGTTGCACCTAGACTTCAACAACATGATGGTCGTCTCATGCGTCCCAAGGACGTCATCGCCGATATGAAAACAATGTATGGCATACAAATCATGTACAGTAAGGCACACGATGCCCTTCAATATGCATTATCATTGACCTACGGAACGCATGAAGAAGCTTTCCAACTCTTGCCATCTTTTGCATACGTTCTGGAACAGTAAAATCCTGGCACAATCACCGACTTACAATGCACTGACGATGATAAATTCCTCTACTTTTTCATGTCGTTAGGGTCCTCAATTAGAGGTTTTCGGAGGTGTATACGTCCTGTGATTGCAGTTGATGGTACCCATTTGAAGGGAAGATTCGGGGGTACAATGTTTGTGGCAACTGCACAAGATGGAAACGAACAGGTGTATCCAATTGCTTTTGGGTATGGTGACTCAGAAAATAATCTTTCATGGGAGTGGTTTTTGGAATGCTTGAGGGGTGCCCTTGGTAATATAGATGATCTGGTTTTCATTTCCGATCGTCATGCAAGCATTGAAGCAGGGATATCTAAAGTGTTCCCTTATGCAACCCATACCATATGTTGCTGGCATTTTGGGGAAAATATGAAGAAGCGATTCCATAGAAAGGATGTTGCTGACATAATGAATGATGCAGCTAGGTCGTACAGTGAATTAAAGTATAATCGTCACATGGAGGAGTTACGTAAGCTGCACAAGGCTGCATTCGATTATGCTATTGCTGCCGGTCCTCACAAATGGTCCCGCGTACACTGTCCCCAAAGAAGGTACAGGGTGATGACCACAAATGTTGCAGAGTGCATAAACTCATGCCTAAAATTCGCACGGCAACTGCCATTGATGACGCTGGCAGAGTTCATTAGGAATATGCTACAAAAGTGGTTTCACGATCGTCATGCAGCTGCACGGTCCATGCGTCATCGATTGACCGACGCAGCACATCTTGTGATCCTGAAACGGGTCGAGAAGTGCGGTTTTATGACCGTAAATCCAGTTGACTGGAACATATTCTCCGTCAGACACAAGGGAAAACAGTGGACGGTTGACTTAGCCCGCAAGACTTGCACATGCAACAAATTCCAAATGGACTTTTTTCCATGTTCACATGCACTCGCAGCGGCAAGGTACTTGACAAGTTATAGTTAACACATTATATTACCCAAACGTGAATCTCACTATTTTCATTGTTGCAGGGAGCGAAACTTGGATTTCACATCTCTGTGTGCAGACTACTACAAAAGGGAGACACTTATTGATGCATACTCGGTCCCTATTATGCCTGTTGGCCATCCTTCTTCATGGGTTGTGCCATCTGACATCGCAGCGCGGGTGGTTTTAAATCCAAAGACAAAGAGACAATCAGGTAGGCCGATGGAGGGTCGACATGCCTCGTCTTCAGAGAGGACAACCACACAATCGTGTAGAAGATGTGGACAACCTGGACATAATAGCAGGAGGTGTTCCAACCCGCCTATGGTTAATGAAGGTCCCAGTAGAATTGTCCCCGAGGAATATCGTCGCAAGTGCAGCATCTGTCATTCAATTGAACACAACAAACAAACGTGCCCTTATAAGGAAGGCAATCAAACATAACAAGGCAGTACAAGATGAAGACGAATTGCCACCAGAAGCACCTTGAGGAACATGTCTCCAAGTTGATGTCTTCAAACATCGTTCAGACTTTGGGAACCATGCTCGATACAGTTATGTTGTTTAAATCGTTAAAGGTTTAGTTGTTCATTTTCATTGTATTATTTAATTCGTGATTGCAACGCACTAAATTGTTCACGCGCGGGTTGGAAAGTGAAAAAAATTAATTAATTAATGAAAATAATATATGAATCTGTTATGTACATCAATTACAACTCAGGGAACAACCCATATATAAATCATCTATACAACAGTGTTGTGGAGCGAGTTACAATAAACCTCCACAGCCATCTTCTCCCGGATGGTGCCCATATCCTCTTCTTTCCAATCGAACTCCTTCTTGTTTGCCAACAAGTACTCTGCCAATCTCAAAGTATGGGCACCACAGTTACCGCTGCAAATCACCATATGAACAACCATTAGAATGGAATTTAATTAAAACCAAGTGAGGTATAATAAAATGTTGAAACAGTCATACCCCTGATGCTGTTGGGGCACCCCACGGGATCCGTCCATGATGCTCATCCGGAAGGCCTTCTTCGATAAACTGTATGTCACATCATCCTTCGTTCGGTTTGAGTGAAACTCGACCTGATGCAACATCGAGGGTATAAACCAACGTAGGCACGCAACCTGCTTATTCCTGTACTCCCATGGACCTCCTGTCTGAACGGGTCTAACAGGTAGATCTTCCCTTGGGTGAGGTCGACGCTGGCCAGTACCCAATGGTTGCGTCCAAGGTTGCAAGGTATCATAACTTGTTAGTGTTTCAACACAGTGTTATGTGCCTGAAATCTAAACATAGTATTAAACACATTGAAACCTTGTAATTTAAACACTCACCCAATCAACCGCGTGCCATGACCGGTTTCCTGCCGGGAGTAATCCTCGGACCGTCTTCAGGTCATCATCGTGCCACTTGTGTTTCAGCATAGACCATTCCTTAGGGGGTGCAGCCACCCCACTGCCGAACATCCGCTCCCACTTAATATCTAACCATGACTGTATATAGAAAATTAACCACAATGTTAGGTAATAGATCTAGTAAACACATCAATTAAAAAATGAAAATCGTACTGTACAAGAACTTACATAGAACTGGGAATCCAATACGTTAACCCTCTGAGCGTAGACAGTGGGGTATGCTCGTTGACGCTTCCGTAAAATCAACAAGTACGCATCGATGTGCTGACAATGTAAACATTTTATATTGTTAGGATTCTACCATTACTGATAAAAACTTATACAAATAGTTAAAGTAAGGAACGTACCGTATCCTCCAACTCCATGAAGTTGGTTTGGAACCGTTGGAACCAAGTGACACCAACTGGTATATGTATATCCACATCACGTCTGCATAATTGCTGAAGAAGTTAGATGACCAAGTAATATTAATTAAAAGATTGTGTAATGAACGATTATACGTACAATTCCCCCGTGGTGTTCCTCTTGTAGGCTTGGTACGCAGTAACGTGGTCAGGATCTAACAAATCATCGGGCTTGAATGCATGCACCGATGACGCTGGCCTGGTCCTTAGCTTCTTCGGCCTACATGGGTCAGTGTATGGGGTCATCAGCTGCTAACCTGGCCTGCGAACCCGCAACTGACGCTGAATCTGGGGTGGACTACAGGCTCCAGAACTAGACTCCACCGGAGGTGTGCGCAGTGAGGAGGATCTCTGCCTCTGTGGATTGCTGTGAAGAGGGCTGCGCTGTGAGGACGATCTGTGCCGCCGTGTATCTCTATGAGGAGGGCTGTGATGTGAGGAGGATATCTCCCGTCGTGTATCTCTCCGAGAAGGGCTACGCTCTGAAGAGGATCTATCCCTCCGTGTATCGCTCTCTCTCCCTGTATCGCGCTGATGAGTGGGGGAGTTGCGCCTGGATCGCTTCAACGGTCGCACTGCGCTGGGATCTACTGGAGGTGGTGTACGCTGTGAGGATGAACCATGTGCTAGGTCATGTGGAAGAACATGTGGCACAGATCCACCAGGTAGCTCCCGTACTAGAAGTCCTGTCTCTGTACCAGCACTGTCGTCGGGTATAACTGGAGGAGGCACCTGCTCTAATAGTGATATCTCTGTACCACCGGGAACCTCTGTTCGTTCTGTCATAACATGCCCCGGGTGATCAGATACTGTGTCTGCAGTATGTGCCTCCGTAGTAGGTGTCTGCTCATGTGTGATCTGTGGGTCTATCCCATGCTGATGTGTACCTGTCCTGCCTGTGGGACTAAAGTCTCTGTGATGGTCATCGAATGGTGGACCATCCATACGGGACTGCGATGTCTGACCTTGACCCTGACCCTGAAGCGCCCGGATCATATCCAACAACTCCTGATGCTGCTGATCTCGCTTCTCATCACTCTTTCGGATAGCCTCTATCATATCAACCCGTAGAGATTGGACAGCATCCATCACTTCAGCGAATTTACCATCCCAGCCCTGAAACGATTTCAAGTTTTGTCAGCACTTAAACTGTTCACTCAATTGAAATTAAATAATGTGGTTCTAATATCTTTTACATACATGTGGATGCCCTCCAACGCCTCCTCGGGAATCACCTCCAGGTCGAGACTGTCTGGGCATAGTGAATCGTACCCGTCTATGCCTTTCAGGACTCTCATCGCGACCCTCCAAAACTGAATCACCCCTAGGTCGAGGCTGTCTGGGCAAAGTGAAACGTACCGGCTGATGCCTCACGGGACTCCGACTCCCACCCTCCTGGTCTGAACCCTCTGTATCATTGGCTCCGGAATATGCACCATCCTATCACTGGGTCCGGAATAAGGACCCTCCCTGTCACTGGGTCCTGAATACGCACCCTCTGTATCACTAGGTCCGGAATACGCACCCTCCATATCAATGGGTCCAGCACTCCTACGTCGTTCGTGCTCAGGGACGTGACTAGGTATATCAGAAACATCGGTATCATACAGACTGCCTCCCAGGTATATGCCTTCGTAGTAAGGTTGAGCCATCTCAACACTCGTTGGCACCAATTCACGCCGCGCAAACATCTGAAATCGGAGTTAGATCATTGTAATTGTATACATACTAAAAACTATGAAAATTAACAACAACAATACTTACCCTTTCAGTGAAAATGCCATCCAGTTTTCTCTCCCACGGTCGCTGACTCAACTCCCATTTCAGAATACGTGGGGGTGGTAGCTCGGAGATTGCCCTACGGATCCCACATTTTTTATTCCCAAGCTCGGGATAACCTCAAAAGCAAATATCTGTATAATATATAAGTACGATATGAAGTAAATACATTAGTCATATAAAATAAAATAAAAAACTATAATTAAAATACAGATTCAAATTTTAAATTCTCACCAATAGTGCGTGTGGTAGTCCATATATGTTGTACGTCTCAGTTGTGTGTACGTCAGCACCCCTTTCTTGCTGTCGTTGTTCAAACCGCTCCCGTCGACCATCCAACGCATGCTTGAAACAATAAATTGACCGCCTATACACGTGTGCGCCCCACGGGAACGCATCAAAAGCGTCCAAGTCCTCCACTAGCCTCCACTGCCATACTGGAACTTTATCTCGCTCGTCTACCCCCATTAGTATCCAGTTGAGCATAAACAATAAGCATAGCTTTACCGCATCGTACTGCTCCACAAAAATACCAATCCGCAGCACTGCTCTCAACTCTTCAAACTCGATGTCTCTACCCTGGAAGTACCGCTCGTGTATGCCATTCTCTACCATATCATACCTTGCCGTGTCGGGAATGACTCCGAACTTCAACCCAGTGATTAGACAAAACTCAACCTTCGAGAACCGATCGAATGCTTACCTAACAAAAATCTCATCTCATCTTCCCGGCCCATCGTGATGCAACTCGCGTAAAAGCAGCCGATGGACAATCCCAGCCGAAAAATGAATCTCACGATGCATCATTAGAAAATGACCAAAACACGACTCAGTATACCGACGTCGGTCTTCGATCCTCGGATGTTCAGGTACACTATTAAGTGCGTTGTCGATATCAACCAGGTCATGGAAATGGTCATGCCGTATAATTTTTCCCTTGAACCATTCTCTTACTGGGGTTTTAAGCGACTCCTTTAGCTGATACCTCATCTGCATTCACAGAAAAAAAACATATGAGTTCATGAAAAGGCTCGGGCAGTGTATGAAAGTGCTCGGGTAATGTATCAAAAGGCTCGAACACTTCAGTAAAAGGCTCGGGTAGTGTATCAAAAGGCTTGGGTAGTTTGTGAAAAGGCACGAACACTTCATTAAAAGGCTCGGGTAGTGTATCAAAAGGCTCGGGTAGTTTGTGAAAAGGCACGAACACTTCAGTAAAAGGCTCGGGTAGTGTATCAAAAGGCTCGGGTAGTTTGTGAAAAGGCACGAATACTTCATTAAAAGGCTCGGGTAACGTCTGAAAAGGCTCGAACAAAAAGGCTCGAATAACAGTTCAAAAAGACTCGATTAAGTTCAAAAAGGCTCGAACTAAAAGGTTGAAAAAGGCACGATAACAGTCCAAAAAGGCACGATAACAGTACAAAAAGGCATGATAATAGTACAAAAAGGCACGATAACAGTACAAAAAGGCTCGATAACAGTTACAAAAGGCACGATAACATTACAAAAAGGCTCGAAATCACTTCAAAAAGGCTCGATAACAGTTCAAAAAGGCACGATAACAGTCCAAAAAGGCACGATAACAGTCCAAAAAGGCACGATAACAGTCCAAAAAGGCACGATAATAGTACAAAAAGGCACGATAACAGTCCAAAAAGGCACGATAATAGTACAAAAAGGCACGACAACAGTACAACATTACAAAAAGGCTCGATAACAGTTACAAAAGGCACGATAACAATACAAAAAGGCTCGAAATCACTTCAAAAAGGCTCGATAACAGTTAAAAAAGGCACGGTAACAGTACAAAAAGACTTGAAATCACTTCAAAAAGGCTCGATAAAGATTCAAAAACACTTACTAACCTAGATCTTCATCGTCTTCAAAAGAAATTTTTTTCTTAAACTAAAACACTAACCTAATCTCATCAAACAAACATAATGAACAACAAATCAAATCAAACCTAATCTACATCAAATACACAAAACTTATCTAGAACAAAAATGCGTGAGAAACAAAAACGTACCGGTCTCGTTTTTCTTCGCCCTTCAGTTCTATTCGACATCAGTACTGTAGCGCCGTCGCCGGTGGTTCTTCGTCAGATTTTGGTCCTCTGTAGCACTGTTGCGCCGTCGGGGTTTCTCTCTCTGGTTTTTTCTTTCAACGTTTCAAAACCAGACAAACCGACAAAAAGGGTAATTTTGTCTGCTCACATAAAATGGTGCCTTTTAAACTTAGATTAGTAACTTGGTGCCTGTTCCCCAAAAAGCGCCCCAAATGGTGACATTTAAATTTCGAGCTCGCTTTGCTTTCTACTTTAGAAACAAATAAGTAAGTTTCAAGTAGATTACCTGAGACTTATTTCCATCTAACCTGAGGCTTATTTCTAGATCTAATACCACATAGTTTGGTGATATTTTTACAAGAATTATTAACTTGATGTTATTCTCACAAAGCCAACCTCATTTGGTGTTATTTCCCCTTATTCTCTCCAATATTTATGGTAATCATTTTTGGTATTTATAGGAAGTGAGGAACAAATGACCAATTTTTAGTTAAAAAATGATTAATTTTTAAAATATTATGGGTGTAGAGAGTAAATGAGTGTGTTGAGAACTATTTTGGATTACAACAGAGCTACCCTGTATTAAACTTGCATAAAATGAATTCTAATACAAGTGTGATCAGATCTCATCATATTATGCAACAAAAGCCTTATTAACTGAATTACTTAATATATATATATTTTTTATTTTTTTATCTAAAATTAGAATGACTTAAGGAGAAAAAACATCACAAAAATATAATAAAATACTATAACTATAATTAAACAAAATACAAACAAAAACGCATTGGATCCTCTTACGAAATAAATTCTTAATTTGAGCTGTCTACCCCACAAAAGGAATAAATTCTTAGGCAAAGAGACATGGATCGGAGGCCACTAAAATGAAACCGGTGATATTCTCGGTGCCATATTGTGAATTCTATATAAAAATTCAAGTTATCATTAGGTTTTTACTATTTCTTCCTCACTTGTTTTTCTCGAGCACGTCCATGCATATGGAGAAAAAAATAGCCTCCCAAAACTCTTCTTCTGGATCTGGAGTAGAAGAGTTGACGAACAATGATAATATTGAAGAACTACGACTGTCAAGCCTTCCTCGGGAGAAACTGTGGGATAACTATTCTTTTGATCTATATCAAGGGTGTTGGGTTCCATCTATATATATTCTTGAATGGCGTCATCTAGAAAAACATTTTCAAGCCCGAGACACTGACATTATATTGGCTTCTATCCCAAAATCAGGTACCACTTGGCTAAAAGCTCTCATTTTTACCATTGTGAATCGTTCTCGTTATGCATTCCCAGAAAGTCCCTTGCTCGCTAGCAATCCACACGAGCTTGTACTTTCCTTGACAACCATTATATGAAAAATCAATCATCTATTGAAGACCTTTCTAGCCCAAAGATTTTGGCCACCCATCTCCCATATGCTTTGTTACCACATTCTACTGTGACTTGTAATTCTCGCATTGTTTACACTTGTAGAAACCCTTTGGACCAACTTATCTCTTATTGGCATTTTCAAGCCCGAGACACTGACATTATATTGGCTTCTATCCCAAAATCAGGTACCACTTGGCTAAAAGCTCTCATTTTTACCATTGTGAATCGTTCTCGTTATGCATTCCCAGAAAGTCCCTTGCTCGCTAGCAATCCACACGAGCTTGTACTTTCCTTGACAACCATTATATGAAAAATCAATCATCTATTGAAGACCTTTCTAGCCCAAAGATTTTGGCCACCCATCTCCCATATGCTTTGTTACCACATTCTACTGTGACTTGTAATTCTCGCATTGTTTTCACTTGTAGAAACCCTTTGGACCAACTTATCTCTTATTGGCATTTTCTGCTCGCACATTATCCGGAGAAAACAACCATGAAGTTGTTTACGCTAGAAAAAGCTTTTGAAATGGCTTGTCAAGGAGTTCAGGGTTATGGCTCTTTTTGGGAACCTGTTGGGGTATTGGACGGCCAGCTTAGAACAACCCGACAAGATATTATTCTTAAAATACGAAGATTTAAAAGAGGACGTCAACTTTCTGTTAAGAGATTGGCTGATTTTTTAGGATGTCCATTTTCTGTGGATGAAGAGAGATGAGGAGTAATAGAAGAGATATCAAAGTTGTGTAGTTATGATAACTTGAAAAATTTGGAGGTGAACAAGTCAGGTAAACTTCCAGTTGGTAATGCAAATAGTGTCAATTTTAGAGCCAATAGTGTCTATTTTAGAAAAGGCATGGGAGATTCAGGAAATTGTTTAACTTCTTCGATGTCACTTCATTTGGAGAAATTAATAGAAGATAAATTGAGTGGATCTGGTCTGACCTTCAAAAAATCATAGAATCTCTTGAAGATTGTAGTGGAAATTAAAGCTGATCATGCTTTATATTTTGTTTGATTTCAACCCAGTACCTTAATTTGATATCTGTTTTATATTTAATGGTTTGTAGCCAGAAAATCTCCTCTTGCTCGACAATAAAATTATACTCCTTGCAGAGCTCCAATTCAAGCTTAGCCAAACTTGGCTTATATCTCTCACCAAGACTTCTTTGAGCACTTTGCAACCCGGTAAGAATTCTTCTTTTATTTTGAAAAATACATCCAAAAGAGTCTCTATTCCACTCTTTCAGTTTATTAGATAAACTACTAACTTTCTCCATAATATCTCCCCTACGGTTAGCCCACATGTGCCGTACTAATTCACCAAAATACTCATGTTTCATCCACATTGCCTCAAACCTAAAGGGCTTAAAGGGATTTCGGGGACCATGAGAACTATAAAGACTTAGCATGATGTGACAATGATCAGAAGAAGTCCTGTGAAGATGACGAATAAACACTTCAGCAAACAAGGACCTCCGCTCCATAGAACAGAGGGCTCTGTCAAGTCTCTCCCAAATCTCTTCACAAACACCTCTCCTAGTCATCCAAGTAAAATTTTGCCTAATTAAACCCATGTCAATAAATTCGTTATTAGATATCCAATCAGAAAAACCTATTCTGGAGAAGCAATCTCTACCACCTCTTTTCTCTTCACTACTCACAATTTCATTGAAGTCACTCATAACCACCCATGGACCCTTAAAGCACCTCCTTAGCGCATTAAGATAACCCCACAACGATTCCCTGATAACAAAATTAGGATTAGCATAAACCATCGTGAGGACCCAAAATAAAAGAGCCCTCCGCAATAACCACACTAATAGAATGTCTAGAGCTAGCCACCACCTTCAACTTAATCTTGCTATCATTCCACAAAAGCCAAATACCACCAGAAAAGCCAGAAGCTTCCACAACAAATCTATTAGAGAAGTCCAATTTTTCAATAACCCTGCAAGCCTTGACGCTACTAATCCTAGGTTCAACAACAACTAAAACCTCAAACTGAAAAATCTTTATGAAGAAACAGAATTAACAAATCTTTTTTTATCTACACCCCTAACATTCCAAGTACAAATCATTGATAAATAAGGAAAAGAATCCTCAAAGCACAGTGGATGTTGCTGTATGTTTTACACAACAAAATATTTATAATATTTAAGCTCATTCTTGGTTTCACATTGCAAACAACAAACACGTACACAATCCAAGCACTTAGACACAATCATCTATTAATTACAATTCACAACTAACACAGAAGTTTCAGGTTGGAATTATGAGAGGTAATGTACAAAATTGAAAGCCTAATTTTAAATTTTAGTCATGGCTTTCAAAACTAAATGGTTGTAGTGAGTAGTTTTTATTTTTATTTTTTAGGTGTCAATAAAGTTAATCATAATTATTTTTGTTGTAATATATGCTAAAGTTTGTGCTGTGTTTTAATTTTGAACTTGTGAGCTGAAAAATACCACATCTGATCGATTAAATTTTATAACTCTTGAATGATGTAGCCAAAGTTGAAGACAATGTTGATCATGATAGTACAGGCCAGAGATCAAAGATAGAGAGATATATATTATTAAGACTTATAATACTTTTCGCCTTCGGGACTTATTATTAATTAAGTCTCAACCGAGTCATAGACTTATTAAGACCTGGGCTTGGCCAAGATTCTAATTTAGTTATTTTTAATAAATAAGTCTCAACAATAATACGATGTTATAAATTTTTTAGTTTTTACATAATGACTAAAACAAACATGAAATAGAAATTTGTTCTATTTTACTAGGTTTTCAAGCCAAACCAATATTTCCTTCAAATATTCAAAATGTAATATTAGATACTGGTTTACAAACCAAACCAATATCTCCTTCAAATATTTAAAATGTAATATTAGATACAAGAAAATATGTTTTTAACTAAAGTAAATAAAGAATTAAAACACAAGAAAAATATGCTTTTAAAAAAATAAAGACTTCCACCGTACAATAAAAGGTTGTTTATATATATATATATATATATATATGTTTAAGTCAGTGCGTATTGATATAACTTCATCGTTGCGTTGGATGTGGACCATTAGATTTACATACTATGACTCAAAGTATATGCACTTATCAAAACTTTTCCATAATCAGTGGTCTACATGTATTGGTACTGATATAGTTACATCAGTGCGTATCGAACAAAACGGAACCGTATATATATATATATGTATATATATATATATATATATATTCTTAAAACATAACAAATAAAGACTTATGTAGTATTACATAACAAACAATAAATACTCATTATCTATAAAGAGTCAAGCAATTTTATCTATATGCATAAGCATTTTTTTTTTCTTTATACATATAAAACTATAACATAATCAATCATGCATTTTTTTTTTTTGGTTTCTTTATGCACTATAAAACAAGAACATGGTATTATTCATACAGTCCTAGTAAAAATTCCTCAACAAAAATCTAACAATATTCTTAGTTGTTTTTTTCTTCTTTGAGTAAGTTAAAATTTCAGAACAAATCTATAATGAACGTGCTTGAAATAAAATTGATTTATATGAGGTTAAACCTAAGATATTGTCTTTTAAATCAATAGGGATAATTTAGTCATTAAAAATATTCATTAAATCTGACAAATTATTCTTTTATAATCACTCTGCAAAAGTAACCCCCACCTGCTTCTTAAAATTGTTATTAAATCAACCCAAATTCTCAAATAATCACTTTTGGAAATTTTACCAAACTTCTTTTTTATACCAAAACTATTAAATAATCAGATTTTAACTTCTCAAAAGTAATACCAAACGGGTCCTAAATAAGGTGGGTTGAAGCTTGAAACCTTCTAGTGAACAACAATATTTTTGACAGTTTAGTCATTACTATTAGTTGGGATATTCCTATTTTAGTCCCTTTAATTTAACATAATCATATTTTAAGCCACTAGTTTGTAAAATTGTCATTTTTAATCCTTCTGTAATTGTTTTCGTTAAAACTACCATCGCTGACATGGGCAGATGGCAAAATGATCTTTCTGCCCTTGAATAGTGCTAAAACCTTTTAAAAGACCAATATACCCTTAAATTTGTCTTAAATGGGCATCATAGTAATTTTATATTTAATTAAATAAAATACAAAATTGCAAATAAAACTAATTAAATTTGATTTATTAAAAATAATAAAAAAATAAAAAAAATAAAACAAAAATTCATTCAAACCTTAAGTGCCCATTTGGAAGAGCTTTTCTAATGGTTAAATGAGCTTTTTTAATTAAAAATGCTCTTTTTATTTATTTATTTTTGTTCATTTGGTTGTCACTCAGTAGAGCTATTGGATGATTAAAAAAACTGTGTTTACGTCTATTTGGAGAAGCTCAAATTTTAGGCTTTTATAAGTAGATCTTTTTGAGCTTTTTTAATAACACTAAAATGTCTAATATAATCCTATCATTTAAATTAGTTTTTGAATATTTTGGTAATCTTATCATTTAAAAAAATTTGTTCTAATTGACAACCAAACGACCAACATCTTCCCATTAAAAGCTATACTTGTAGAATGTCTACTTTAAAAGATCTACTCATAAAAAATCTACTTAAAGAAGCTCTTTCAAACGGACTATAAGATTTGTAGATCCGGTCTGAATCTCCACTATATCTCTTTACAAAATAAAAAAATAAATTAAAAACCCTAAAAACAAAATCAAAACCATCAACATCAACCCCCCCCCCCCCCCCACAAAAAAAAAAAAAAAAAAAAAAAACTGAATTCCAACACCAAACCCAACCACCGTACCAAACTCAAACCTAAATTCAAAATCAATCACAGCCATAGTCACCACCATGCAACAACCTGAAACCCAAATCGAAACTTAGAAATCGAAGCAACCCAGAAATCTAAAACACAACGACCACCCTAAATCACACATAGCTGAGGGATCTTCTCTGGATCTCCATGGCTGTAAGCCTGCAACACCTAAGACTGAATTGAAACCTATAAATTCATCAACACCAAACCAAAATGAAAAAATAAATCGAAGAGCTGAAAAGAAAAAGTGAAAACAAATAAAAAAGAAAACCAATTCCAGGAACAAATATCATCAACAACACACCAACACCAAATCCAGACCCATATTCGGACCACTAGATCCAGAACCGGAACCACCACCAAACATATATTCGAACCACAATCAACCACACATTGTCTTTGTTTCTCAAAGGGCCTACCACCTAGGTCATCATAGAGGAGAGTTTAAGATTCGCAGATCTCCAATGGAGATCTCCAACAAACAAAAGCTCAAGAAAAAGAAGAAAAAGAGAGAAAATTAAATCACATCTTTCCTGGAGGAGAGAGCAATTTGAATTCTTAGGATTTGGATTTCTAAGAGAAGGAATCTTGGAGGGAAGTGAAATGGGAGGTTATGGTTGTGAATAGTTGGTGATGATGGTATAGAATAAGAAGATGGTTAAGGTGACTTGATTTTGGGACTTTTATTGGGGTTGGATTGGAGGAAGAAGATGAAGTTGGTAGAGAAGGAGAAGAGTGTGATGAAACGATTTTGATTGGGATTGAAATGGGAGAGTTATTTATTTTGTTGTTCTTAGTATTTTTTTTTTCTTTCCTTTTTTCATTGTGTTATTTTTTGTTCTTAAATTTTCTAATTTCTGTTTTTTCATTAATTTTTAGTTTTTTTTTTTATTTTATTTTTTAATTTTAAATTTATTTTTAATTTTTAGTGTTATTTCTGATTTTTTTAAAATATTTTTTCACTTATTCATTTTTTTAATTTTATTGTTATATTTTTTAGTATTTTTTTCTAGAAAGATTTTTTTTATATCTATTTTAATTTTAAATTTAATTAGTTTATTTATTTTTAAATATTTTTTTTTTGGAAATTTTTTATTTTTTATTTTTTACTTTTTATATTGATCCAAGGATGTGTGTCACTGTTCATATATTGGTGTATCTCAATTAAATCCTTCCAAATTGATTTTGTTTTGCATTTTTATTTACTTTTATTTTTAAATTTACAATTATACCCTCGTTGACCAGACGAAAGTCAATGAAATTCTAATGGAATTGGACCGTAGGGACTATAAACGAGATTGTCAGTGAAAGTGTGGACTAAATATGATAATGAAAAAACTAGAGGGACTAAAATAGGAATATCCCTTATTAGTTTGAAATAAATTCACTAAATACCTTAGCACCAAAAAAAAAAAAAAACAAAAAACAAAATTTTAAGGATATTATTATAAACGTCCCTCTAGTTTGAGGTATTAGCCGTATTGGTCTCTAAGTTTGAAAAATGGTTGTTTTGTCCAAATTGTAATTATTAATAGTCATTTTTTTTCCCTATCGTGTCGTTTTGTTAGATTTTTCAATATTTTCGTATGTGAGGGTATAATGGTAAATTAAGGGATAAAATTAAAAAACATTGTTAAATTAAATAGTTTGAGAGTCTCATCTATTTGTTGAGAAAAAAAATTGAAAATTGAAGTGGTAAAGATCCATGACAATCGTTCTCTCTCTTCCCATCTCTTCTCTTTCATCTGTTTCCCGATTAGATGTTGGAATGCCATGCGTGACATGGCCATTATTGTTTCTTGGACGGATACAATCAGATAGCAATTGACCTTGAAGATAAGAAGAAGACTACCTTCACATGTCAATTCAGGATATTTGTCTATCGATGTATGCCTTTCAGCCTATGTAATGCACCCGGTACTTTTCAACGGTGTATGACGTTAATCTTTTCGAATATATTAGAGGGGATTATAGAAGTCTTTATAGATAATTTTTCAGTTATGGGAAGCTCATTCGATGATTGTCTTCTCAACCTTATTTTAGTTTTGAAAAGGTGCAATGAAGCCAATCTTGTGTTGAATTGGGAGAAGAGTCACTTTTCGGTGCGTCAATGGATAGTTTTGGGGCACATAATTTCCGAGAGAGGTATAGAGGTAGATAAGGTGAAGGTAGATGTCATGAAGAGTTTGTAACCTTCTAAGACAATGAGGGAAATCTGTTCTTTCCTAGGGCATGCCAAATTCTATGGAAGATTCATTTGGGATTTCTCAAAGATTTCGAGACCCTTGTGTTAGTTATTGCAAAAGGACATTGATTTCGACTTCGATGATCAATGCCTAGAAGTGTTTGAGAAACTTAAAGAATTATTGACCTTGACAGTAGTAATGCGGCCACAAGATTGGAGTCTACCTTTTGAGCTTATGTGTGATGTCTCAGACTATGTAGTAGGACCAGTGCTCGGACAACGGGTAAAAAAGATTCCCTATGTCATTTACTATGCTTCTCATACGTTGAATGATGCTCAGCTCAACTATTTAACCACGGAAAAAGAATTGCTAGTGGTGATATTTTCCTTAGAGAAGTTCATGTCATATTTGATAGGGGCAAAGATAGTTGTATTTTCAAATCACATAATGCTTCGTTACCTTCTCCAAAAGAAGGAAGCTAAACCACGACTTATCCATTGGATCCTTTTGTTGCAAGAGTTTGATCTCGAAATACGAGACAAGAAGGGGAGTAAAAATGTGGTAGCAGACCATTTGAGTAGATTGATGCATGAATCCAAGATTGAGGAAGACTCACTATCACTAAGAGATGACTTTCCAAAAGAGCAGTTATTGGCCATTGTAAATGAAGAGCCATGGTATGCTGACATTGTCAACTTCTTAACAAATGACATCATACCCTCTGATTTAACTTACCAAGGAAAGAAGAGGTTCAGATGGCAAGCAAGACAGTATTTATGGAATGACCCCTATTTGTTCAAATATGGGGCGGATCAGATTATCCAACTGTGCATTTCGGAAGGTGAACAGGGAGATGTTTTGAAGTTTTGCCATGAGTTGAGTTATGGAGGCCATTTTCGTGCAAAGACGACGACTATGAAGGTTCTTCAAGTCGGATTCTTTTGACCATCGATATTTAAGGATTCCTATCACTTTTGTATGACATGTGATAGATGCTAAAGGACAAGGAATATTAGAAAGAGGAATGAGATGCCTCAATCTATTGATATGGCAATAGAGATATTCGATTGTTAAGGGATAGACTTTATGGAACCATTCCCACCTTCAGAGGGCAACATCTACATTTTAGTGGTTGTGAACTATGTGTCCAAATATGTAGAAGCAAAAGCCACCAAACAAATGATAGTAAAGTAGTTGTCAAATTTGTGAAGGAGTTTGTATTTACAAGATACGGAACCCCTCGGTGCATCATCAGAGATAGAGGCAGCCACTTTTGTAATAGAATATTTGCCACATTGTTAAAAAAGTACAATGTGAGGCACAATTTGGCAACTCCTTATCATCCTTAAACCTTGGGCCAAGTATAAGTGAGCAACTGGCACATAAAGCAAATCCTATTGAAGATAGTTAAACCAAATCGACGGGATTAATCATCAAAATTGAATGATGCGCTATGGGCATATAGGATAGCTTTCAAGATTCCAATCGGCATGACACAATACCAGTTGATTTTTGGGAAAGCGTGTCATCTTTTGATGGAATTAGAGCACCATGCATATTATGCAATTCGGTTGCTAAATTTTGATCTTGATCAAGCGGGAGAGCAAAGGAAATTACAACTCAATGAACTTGAGGAACTTCGAGATTAAGCTTATGAGAATGCAAAGCTTTAGAAGGAAAGGTCAAAGAGGGTACATGACAAGATGATCATCTAAAAAGATTTACAATCGGGAATATTGGCCCTCATTTTCAACTCACGGTTGAGAATGTTTCCTGGAAAGTTAAAATCAAGATGGTTCAAACCATATCGAATCAAGAAAGTTTTCCCCTATGGAGCAGTTGTGTTATAAGTAAGTAATGGGGATACTTATAAGGTTAACGGACATCGAGTTAAGACATACTTGCAAGGGATTGAAGAAGCAAGAGTGCTTGAGCAAGTTGAACTTATGGAGCCATATAACTCCCATGCGCCTTGCGGAGACGTTAACTGCAACGTTTGGTGAGAGGCAACCCACCTAGGTACATTCTACCTTTGTTTATAGTTATTTAAATATTTAAGCTTTTCATTAGATATTGTTTAGTTTAAGAGTGATTGTATTGTGATTAGTGGATAGGATGTTGTGAATAATTGTTTGTGTTTAGTGGTGGATTTATAGGGTTATATATATATATATATATATATGCGCTAGTGAAATATTTAGGATGTTTGTCAAAAATGTGTTTGTTGGCCAAGCAACCAAACCTTTGAACTCGTGCCTATAATTTTATTATTAAAACATTTAGGGCAATATTGAGCTTAGGTTTGGGGGTGTGGACATGTTAACACCTAAGTGTTGTGAAATGAGCCTTTATTGAACATATGATTTATATTATTTGGCATACATACAAATCTAACACTACTACAAAAAACACAAAAGAAATCGGTTTTTTTATATGGAAGAAATCGGTTTTTTTAAAAATTTTTAAAACAGATGTCTTTTTGAGCGATTTAGAAAAAAAATGCAGAAAACATCGGTTTTTAACCGATGTAAAAACAAGGAAATGACATCGGTTTTAGTTAAAATTGATTAAAAACCCTAATGTAAAATTGATGTATTACAAAAATAAATCCCAAACTCTGATAATAATGAGGATAAATGTTATTATAAGAAGTTGAACTTGTAATCTCAAAGTCAAAGAGGTAAACCTTTACCGCTTGACTACCAATTGAATGTGTTAACAATTGCACAATATTTATTTATAACCTATATAAGTTGTTACAAATAAAAATAAAAAATAAAAAATAAATAAAATAAATAAATAAATAAATAAAAACTTGTTTGAAAAATTTAAATTTACTCGACTAATCAAAATTCTAATTTCTACTACAAATATATATATACATATTAAATAAATTTTATTGGTGGATTTATTTTTCATTTCATTTTTTATTGTGTGGTTTTGTGTTCTGCTGGAGATATTTTTGTGCAAACGTTTTTCTAAAAACTGTATCTTTTAGAAAGGAAATAAAATTTTTTGTCTATGTTGGATTCTTCGATTTTTCGATATGAATCCAACGGTATAAAGAATGTAAAATTCCGGGCGGTATTTTGAAAGTTATGATCAATTATTCAGTCAAAGGTCAGACTCGATTGGAGATATTTTTTTGCAAACTTTTTCCTTAAAACTGTATCTTTTGGCAACGAAATAAATTTTTTTGTCCATGTTGGATTCTTTGATTTTTCGACACGAATCCAACGGTATAAAGAACGTAAAATTCAGGGTGGTATTTTGAAAGTTATGATTAATTATTCAGTCAAAGGTCAAAAGAGATTGGAGATAATTTTATGCAAACTTTTTCTTTAAAACTGTATCTTTTGGCAACGAAATAAATTTTTTCGCCCACATCGGATTCTTCAATTTTTCGATACGAATCCAACGGTATAAAGAACGTAAAATTCTGGGTGGTATTTTGAAAGTCATGATCAATTATTCAGTCAAAGGTCAGAAGCGATTGGAGATATTTTTTTATAAACTTTTTTCTTAAAAATGTATCTTTTGGCAACGAAATAAAATTTTCATCTGAATTGGATTCTTCGATTTTTTGATACGAATCCAACAGTATAAAGAACATAAAATTCTGGGTGGTATTTTGAATGTTATGATCAATTATTCAGTCAAAGGTCAGAAACGATTCGCGAATCCGCGAGTAAGCTGTTTTCATCACTCATTTTCACAATTTTCCAAATCAATTTTTGGAATATTTTCTAATTGAAAAGTGTTTATTTACATATCTACTTTCTTGTGTCAAATTTGAGCAAATAACGTTGAGTATTTTTAGAGATGTGTACTTGAATGTGGACATAGGTCATATTTGCATTGTAGAATTTTACTTTTGAATCCACATCAGTTTTTATAAAACCAATGTCTAAACGCTTTTTTTAAATATCCGTTTTTATATAAACCATTGTCTTTTGAATGCAAAATTTAAGACATCGGTTTTTATAAAAACCAATGTCTAAACCTTTATTTTTTAATATCGGTTTTCCTAAAAACTGATGTCTTTTGAAAATCCAATATTTAAGACATCGGTTTTTATAAAAACCGAATTCTAATTTTTTTTAAAAATCGGTTACATAAAAACCAATTTAAATAAGTGATTTCTTTAAGCAATTTTGTAGTA